>PVLD010014585.1:0-51778 GCA_004027595.1 Dinomys branickii | reverse complement strand
TTGTTGAGAGGATCAACTGTCTGACTAAATTTGCATGTCTGTATATGGGTCCATACATCTACAATTCGAAGATATCAATGGATAAAACAACAACTACTGTTGAGACCATATCACCTTGTCTATAGATTAGTTGTGATTGTACTATTTTCTATGATAATGGGTGTCTGTTTGTCAATATGTTTTTGTACTTTTATGTTTCAAAAATAAAAAATAAAATAAAATAAAATAAAATACCATGTTAAATTAGCACAAGATTTTGGCGTATATTTTTCCTAGATGTTAGGTCCACTTTCCCTCAATGCCAATTAAAATGACATAGGCTGACGTACATGATATTTGACGTTTCCATAGCAGCTTGTAGTAAGCAGCTTTACTTACTAATTAGCCCCACAGTGTACTGTGAAATTCCTTCTACTGAGATGAGAGGATATAAGATGTTGCCTTTTTGTGAATATAACCTTACAGGACTGGAAACAAAACAAGCAAAATTTATCCAGATGAAACAGAAGGGGAAATGTCCTCAGCCAAAGTGCTAAATTGAAGCTGAGGTTCGGCAGAACACTGGAAAGAAAATCTCCCCTGTTATTTTGTTACCATACATATCGTCAGTGGAATACTTAATAATCACAAGGAATTAGAGTCCTGGTTTTGTGATGCAGCTTGGCAACCAGTGCCCAAGGTCTGTATATATTGTCACAAGACATTATTTAGTGCTGATTTAGGGGACATATTAGTCTGCTGATTCAGCCTCTCTGCTTCCTGTCAACAGCAGTGATAATGTTATAAAAACCCTCACAGACTCAGCATTTATTTAACAAAGTAATCTCAACTCTCAGGAAATAGAGAATTATCCATCAAGCCAAAAAGCTTAGCAAGTGTTCAAAGCAGCATCAAAAAGCCCAGGTGCTAAAGCTTATTCTGATTTCTATTTAATCTTATTTTAGACCTAATTGTAACCAGTATGAGAATTTAGTCTTATGGCTCCCAACAAGTAAGCAGCAAATCAAAGGCAACAGAAAGTAGCTAGAGACAAGTTATAAAAAGTAATTCCTATTACACAATCAGTGAGAGGAGAACAAGAAAATGACAGAAAAAGTATACATAAAACTACAAAACATATGCTTGTCTGGAGTAACTTCAAAAAAAGGAAAGTAGCAGAACGAGTGTAATTGAGCATCCCCTGAAGTAACAACCCTTGTGCTGTTACTTGGGGCGGGGAGGGGCACCCTGTGCTATTGGAGAGTTTACAGTCTATGTACGGGCCTCTGTTTAAGAAGGCCGTACATACATTTAAATTCCTGTAAGAATTTATTGTCCCGCGAAGTTGAAACGTGTGGAGAAAGAGACTGGAAGAAGGGCAGCGTGAATGGGGCGTGGACCACGGCAAAGGGCTATGTGGGAGCAGGCAGTACCAGGAAGGACTGGAGGGGGCAGAGGAGGGGGCCGGCTGAGCAGTGACTCGAGCTGGCCGGGGTCTGGAGAAGGGAGGCCCTGGCCTGGTAACGCGAGAAGTCTCTGGACAAAGGAAACCAGGCAGTTCAGTGCAGGTTGATATAGAGGCCGGGGGGCTTCACTGATTAGAATTACTCTGCACCAGCCCTGGTGAGGAAATAGAGCAAAGTTATTTTAGTCTAAATCTGTCTATATGTCAGTGTTTGTCTATATACCAAAAGTTTGGTTTTATATAAGAAGCAGGTATGATTTATTATGTGCAGAGCATTGTGGTGTGAACTAATGGGGACACAAAGATACATAGAAGATGATGACCACTTTCCAAGTATGTCTAGTCCAGTGACTGGGACAGTCACACATACAAGTCATTCTAAAGCAAGTCTCTCTGGATAGGGTCTGACTGCAATGTTTATTCAGCACCTAGTTTGTGCTGATGTGTGTGTTAAGCATCCAATCAGCCAAATATATTATTTAATTTAAATATGCTAGAAATCAAGAAGTGTGTCACTTTCATAGTTAGGGAGGCTGAATCTTAAAAGGTTCATTCTTTGTCTATGGCTAAACTATTCTGAAAATTAGAGATGATACGCTCAAAACCTTCTCACTTGTGAACTCATTGGCCTTTCTGTTCTAATCAGTTAATTTCTTAGAGTCCAGTTTTGTTTCTTAGTTTCATGATGAATGAGATTTTAATCATTTATTTCTAAAACTGTTGTCAACTAGCTCTGCCTAGAAGACTAAAGGCAATCCCTTGGGGAGGGTGGAACATTAACTCATGGATAAGGGAGGACCACCTTGGTGGTTGGTCACTTTCCTGTTATCCCACGGGGAGAAGGCGAAGAGTAGCGCTCACTTCTAAAATCCCTTAGCAACTTGATCTCTTGCATTCAAAGCAAATAGCAGTCTTTCACCGTCCTTTGAAATGTTTCTCCGTGACTCTGAAGTGGGTTCTGGTGAGAACTTAAGTACAGACGATGAGAACAGCAAACAATGACCAGTAGGTTCAAAATACCTTTATTGTTTGTGATTTTCTTTTGAGGCCCTTATTTCACAGATTTCCTGAGTTTATGTATATTACACCATTAGGACCATTTCACTGGCTTAATTGGGAAGTATATCCTGAAACTCTTCCTTTAGGGTAATGCATGTTGGAAACATGGAATGCAGCTAGGGCCGCTGTTCAAGGGTCTAGGAGAAGTAGGGATCACCGAGGAAACTCAGTGCTATGTATAGTGGTATAGCTCCAGCAGTCCTAAGCACAGACAAGAACTGTGCAGCAGCAGAGGTTTCAGAAGCCTGGGTCCAGGTGACTTTCAGCCTGTGTTTGAATACTCTTTGCTTCTTAATCTTGACTTTCACCTGAAGGTGTCCATTAGGCAATGGCCCTCCTTCTCCAAGGGTCCCACATTTAAGTAAAGAAGATTGTTTTAGATAATTAACTAAATGCTACCTAATAAACAGGAGAGAAACTCTAAGTGAATAAGAACTGTGAGACCCTCCAAAACAGTTACCTCAGAAAACCTTAGATACATATTCCTCCAGATACTGTGCAGAAGTCTCTTTCTGTGGTATCTATAACCCCAACTGTTTGGGATGCTAAGGCAGAAGGGTTACAAACTCAAGGCCAGCCTGAGCAACTTAATGAGATCCCATCTCAAAAAGAGTACCCTGAATACCATTCTGTTCTTGATGGGAAGAATGACTTGTGGCTTGGTGCCTGGTCTATAGGTGTGGGTTTCAGTAATGCCAGAGACTTCAGAATTAACCTTAAATGCCTTTTGCAAATGTTTGAGATAATTTCTATCCTTCGCCTTACATCATGTACTTGTCCCTCTTAATATACTCATTAATTTTCATCACGGAAATGGAATATTTTGTGCTTCTTTGATCTATGTGCCCAGAACACGCTGAACGGAAATAACATAATTGGTTGCATAAACAAACCATACACGACTGAGTAAATCTTAATCAATGATTCAGTCCGTTTTCCCCCTTCTAGTACACTGCACAAATGAGGGAATTATCTAGTTCTTTATGTTTTAGATTCCTTCAAATTTTAAGGTAGTTGTTAGGCATCTGAACAACAGGTAAATTGGATTGAGGTTCATTTCCCAGGTTTGTCGTGGTGTGAGGAGGGCACCATGGTGCAGCCTCAGTGGTTTTGCTGTCGTTTGGGTCTGTTTTCCGCAGACACCTGTATTTGCAGAGCATGGGAAGAATTCTATTTAATTAAGTAGTTTTTGACTGATGGATATTTCTGTGACGAACTGGCTTGGCTTCTGCCCAGTAGGGTTATGCCAAGTAGTACTGCAGGCAAAAAGTGATGATCTGGCTGCTCCCCTTCTCTCGGTGAATTTTATGCTTGTGCCATCTTTTGGCAGTTTCCCTCTCTGGTGCAAGGGGCAGGAGTGGGAAATGATGTACTGGTTGGCCCGGATATGTATTTATTCATCAAACAGTGGTGCTATGTGTCCCCATGGGCTGAGCAATAAGCTCCAGAGAGTCACTGCAAAGGAGCGCAGGGTCCCTGCCTCTGTGTGGGTTTCTGTGCATTTTCTCAGTTAATCAGGAACCACCCTTCCATTTCAATTCCTCTGCCTTCTCTGTCCTTACGCACCTAAATATCCATGTCCACTAGAAAGTTATGGGTCCATTTGCTTACTTATATTTTGGTCTTTTGTTCTATGATTTGAATTAAACTTTACAGGTGGAAAAATTTGTTCATTTACTTATTAAATGAATATATGTTAAATGTTTCTGTAGGCCAGGCTCTGTGGCAAATACTAAGAGCACATTAGCAATCGGTGATGAGATCCCCTACTCATATAGACCTGGAGGGGAAGACCAACATTAAAAACAAATAAACACATTAATGATTATAATGTTTATTGTGAGGTAAAAGACAGGGTGCTTTGAAAGATACCAATACAGTGTAGCTCCGGGAGATTGGAAGGCCTCTTTAAGGAGGTGGTATGCAACATTATTAGGTCCTCACAGCTTGCACAAGTCCAAAGTTGTGAAAGACACCCACTGAAGGTGGGCAAGTTGGCAATAAGGTGACATTAAGAAGGACCTGCCCATATGAAAATCCCAGTGTAGAAAGATTCCACGTAGAGAGGACATGTGTGATGGTCCCAAAATGAGTGTGGGCATTCCAAAAGAAAGCTGGAGCTGGGGAACGTAGCTCAGTTACAGGGCACCTGCCCAGAGTACGTAAGGCCCTGTTTTGATCTCCAGCCCAAACAAGAGTAAAGGTCACCGAGAGCGGGGTAGTAGACGGGGGACGAGTTAGAGAAGAGGATGAGAAGGTAGACAAAGACTGAACCATGCTGTACCTCGTCAGTCACGATAAATGGCGGATTTCTCCTCAAATAAAACGGGAATCCATGTAAGAACAAATCAGGGGGGACATGGCCTTTGGTTTTTAGAAACTCTCTCATTTGTAGAGAGTACAATAGATTGAAAAGAGAATAGAAACCAGTTACTATATCTAGACAAAAGATAATAATTGATTGGATTCAGGTTGTGGATTAAATGAATATTTTGGTTATAGAATTGGTAGTATTTATTGATGGGTTACATATTAAGGATAAGGGAAACTGAGAAGTCATTATATAACTTAATTGTTACCATTTAAAATTTAATGTCTTAATAAACCAATGCTTTGATAATTAGCATTCTAAACAGTTTTAGGTGGAAAAATGATAGCATTACTTCCATGTAGAAGTCTTAAAATATACTGAGCATGGTATGACCCACTACTCAGTAAATGTTCACAGAAAAGTAGATAGTGTTTCTACTATTCTAATAATTTATAAAAGTAAGATAACATTATTTCTGTATTTTTAATTCCTCAAATAATAATAGAATACTAAATACTATAACTGGAAAGTTTTACCTACAAAGCCTTGGCGGGCCAGTCACCAGCAAGCTCAGAACAGTTTTGTTGCTGTTGGACATGAACGACCCTCTCCGCTAGGCTGAGAGTTTGGCAGAACGTGAGCCAGGGCTGCTACTGATCTCCTAGGCACTACACAGAAGGTCAGAGACAGTCCTTTACTGAAACTGTTGAAGCTGCAGGTCTAGTTCCATGAGCTCTTCACTTCCCATAACAAGACACCATAAATTTCCTTTCTGTATTTTGAACCAATTTGGTAGGATGTCTGTCTTATACTCACCGAATATATTTAGGGGTGACATGGCCTTTGCCCTTATGACTTAAGTCTTAAACTGGAGGCTATAAATTGGACAAAAAATGAAGGCAACACTAAGAAAATCGTATTTTATATTCATAAAAGAATTAGGATACTCTATCTCCAGTTTTGACTTTTCTACTTTACCTTTACTGAATTCAGTTTTCTCATTTGGAAAACAAATGTTCATTCTCATTTCAAAATTCTATGCAGATAATCATTAACTTTTAATAGAGTTGTATCCAAAGAAACCAATCATAAACTGAATATATTAGAAGTGAAGATACATTCAGGACACCGGACTTACTGCACACAGTGGCTTAGCAACACAATGTCCTGTAGAATGTGGGTTGTTTCACCCTAACGATCATGTGACTCTCTGGGAGCTGAGGGTCCTTGTCTTGGTGGTATCATGAAACAGTATGAATATACTGCCCCGGAAAAGATCAAAACTCAAAAGTCCCAGCACAGTACCTTTCTTTCTTTCCCTTCCTCCATCTCTCCCTAATGGGGTTCAAACCCAGGGCTGTGTGCCTGCTAGGTGTGTGCTTGACTGCTAAGCTACATGCCAGCCACCAACTACAGCTTCTATATTTTCTCACTCTTGTGACCCTGAGACATTGTTCAGTCAATCATTGTGAACTTGGGGGCTACCTATATTTATAAGCTACCATTTATGCTTATATTTAATTTGCTGTTATTAAATCAAATATCATACTTCTTGGTCTCTTTAGGGCAGTAGTGAGGAAATTAAAGTTTCAAAGAAAGCCATATTTAGTAAAGAAACAAGAGGTATTCAGTGTAATGTACCAAAGTTAAGAGTTTAAGAAATGATCATGAAAGTAGATTGATTTACAGTAGAGAAATCAATATATCATTCATGTATGTCATTTATTTATGAGTGTTTTACTAATTTTTGCTATAAGACAAAGGTCTATCTACAGATGATGTGTAAAATCTAATCTCTCAGGAGTATAGAAACCAAATTGTGCAGAGCAGGTGCATTGAGGTCCATAAAGAAAACCATAAAGATATAAAAATGGGCTCTGCTGATCTTGGTTTATATCCCTTTTGAGAAACCATGGTTATTCAGCTGCTACCTTTCTTGATTATAACTGCTTCCCACTATTTTCCAAACCTCTGCGTACACATAAAATGGTAACTTTGGTATGATGCCTGGAGGGGGTTGGCAGAACAGTGGTGGGGGCCAGAGAAGACTGAAGGCTGTGGGCACCCTGAGGCTGTAGCGGTGACGTCTCTTCATCCCTGTCTTCTGCAAGAGGCACAGCTGTGTAGTTCAACACAGTAGCTGAGAAATTCGGGTTTAAAACACAAATATGTTGCATATATTCCCACTGTTTTTTCCAGATGGAGTCTCAAAAGGCCCTTGTCTTAAAGTTGGGCTTTGGGCTTACACAGTTGGCAGCTTCCTTTGGTCCCTTAGTCTGACATTGCTCTTAGCACTTTTACAAACCTGGAAAGGTAGACCTTGAATTTATATCAGCTAAAATAATAAGTAAACTCTTAAAAATTCTATTTGGTAAACAGAGAACTATGTTTTTGTGCCTATAACCGTATTTAGAGATTTGCAGATTTTAGATATCATAGTCTATGAGCCATTCATTGCATTGAGTTGAGCCTTCTTAAAATATGTGCAAAGCCCTGAAGTAGCAGTTGTGTCCCGTGGGTCCTTTGGGTGTTCAGCAGAACCTCAGCAATGCTTCCTCATCTCCCAGAGGTTAAACTTTTTGCTTACATAATGCATGTGAGTTACCTTGAAAGTTAGCATTTATTTTTTGTTCTGAGTCTATTCTTTCTTTATTAAATTTAGTGTTCATATGGTAATAATTGTGTCCCACTAGGAAATTACATAGGAAAAGACCCTAAATGCAAAGAAATGGGATAAACAAAAAACATTAAAGCATTAGGTTGATTTAAAAGTAGCCACAAAGTGCTTCTCACTTGCATTAATGAGATGTGCTTTTACTTATTTTCCCTAGGTTATCTCTCAAAGTAAGCAATTCCCACGGCTCTGGCCTAGAGTTTATTTTGAAAAAGTCATAGTCTGTTGAGGTTTCCTCTGAACTGATGACTTCAGACTGATGATTTCGGCATTAGTTTTTACAGAGGCATCCCTTTTCTCCCTGCTACTGCCTTTCTGTGTTTTCAAATTACGCCTGTCATAAGCTGGTTTATGCTTTCCATGTGACTCAGAAGGGGCCAGCAATGTGTCCAGCTGTTTTTGATTCACACGCAATCACGCTCTACAGTTGTGCCTCAAAATGGTCTCATAAATGCGAGATAGCACAGGCTACTTCCTGGTTGTAAAGATATATGCTTCCTTCTGGGGAATGTACTGATTTGAATTTCCACTTGCTCTTCCTGGATTTATAGTATTTACTGAGGAGGTTATGCATCTGTCCTGTGCACTCGTTACTCTTCCACTTGACTTACTTTTATTTGGCTTCAAGCAATAAAAGATGGCTAAAAGGAGAGAAATGATCTGTTCCTCAGTGCGGGGGGGGGGAATGAGAACACAACTTTTCTTCTATTTCATAGAAGATGCAACCTTAAAAGTAATTTTACTCATTTGATTACTCAATTCTGGAGGTATGTGTCAGGAAATCATATAATTTCTTAACCAGTTCACAGAGTTCTCACTTAATTGTACAAAAGCCAGTAAGTAGCATTGGGTGATGCATTGAGACATCAATAATTTTAAGATTTAGAGTATGGAAGCTTTGGAGTATGGTTTCAGTTTAATACGAGAGAAAGCTAGTTGATATCTTGGCCCCTCCCCTCTCTGTGGTTGACATGACTGACTGTGTACCAGGTGGGAGCCCTTGTCCATCTGAGCAGGGACAGTACCTCCCTGCAGATGCACCTTATTCAACTCAACAGCATGTCCTTTTAGGTGATCAGAAATATGCATGAAGTACTTCCTTGTATTTTTCAAAGTAAAGTATCTTCCCACCCTCCACTTTCTAACCTGTGATTTTCTTCTATTCCTCACCTCTGAGTGAGTTTTTTAACTTGGAGTCTCCAGGTGTCTAGACTGCTCATGAATGGCTTGTAGGGGTCTATACTCCTTTCTTACAATATGCAAAAGTTTGGGCGGATGTGTGGTTGTCTGTAATGCTGAGGGAATGTGTCCTATGCTCACCAGATTCCTGAAGGATGTGTGAACCCAAGTGGAAGTCACTTTTAAGAACTCACATTAAATTCTACAGCTAAATTGTGAAATGCTGATTCCCTGAACCACAATTTATAGTTATTTATTTGTATGTATGAATCTTATATAACTTTCCTAGGAGGTGCCTGCTTAAGAGCCTCTTGAAGCTCTGCAGGATTTATTCAGCATGCACTACACTGCTTGTACCATCAGGTGTACAGTGTGCACAGCTACATAATCGGGACACCGGGGCCTGGAGTTCAGGGTCCCTCACCCTTCTGTGACTCTGAAAATGTTAAGAAGTACACTATTCAATTGTTGAAGAACCTAATCATGGAGGTTATTAAAATTTTAGCTGTTTCCTTTTTATTTTAAAATAATATCTTTTACTTTAAAAATTCTCGATGTTGCTACAGTAAACTGAAATATACTCACTCTATAGTTAAATGCACAAAAGTGTTTTCAATCTCAAATTGAAGGTGAAGCCTAAGAAGGTGAAACAGTTAGCATCTTACGCAATGAACAGCGCATCTCAGCATTAATAGCTGAGCAGAGAAATAATTAGATGCTTTAATTTTTAAAAAGCTACAAACATACACAAAAACATTTAAATTATTTAAAATCTAGAATTGCTGCTTGTTGTTGAAAGGATTGGAAAGGTAGTAATGATTTTCACCTGAGTGAGCCACACTACCAAGCCCACACTCTCTCTGATCTCAGAAGTCTACTAAAGCCGTAGAGTGACTGATGCTGCACTTATACATTTTGATGAGGATCCTGGCTTTTCAGTGACATGTGTGGGTGAGGTTCACGTGCACGTTCTCCGGGGGAGTATTCCTCCTAATATGTTGATATTTGCACTGGCCTATATATTCTTCCCAAGCATGAGCAGCCAGGGTAGTCCATGTGGAGCAATACTGTGGCCTGCTGGACTTCAGTTAGTGACCCAGCTTTCAGCCAGGGGTGGGAAATGGAAATAACAGTGCAAGGTGGATGAAGGCAAGAGGGAGCAGTAGGAAGGTGATTGGTGAGAGACCCGATGAAACCATGAAAATGTGAGAAGAGAGAAATTAGTTGGCAAAGATTTGGGCCTTATTAAAATTTCTACATTAGTTTTTGTGTATATAAAAATCTTACACATTTTATGGCTATTCAGTCATCCAAAGTGACATCAAGACTCCTGGGATCAGCTTTTGTGAGACAGAGAGAGTGAAATCATTAAGAGTGATGCCCTCTGATAATGTCACATATATTTGCTAGCAGTGTGTGTGTGTGTGTGTGTGTGTGTGTGTTAATACTTCCATTTGCTGAAATGAAGACAAAATGACTCAAAATAAATCATGCAGCACAGAGAAATTTGTCAGGTCCTAAGAGTAACTGGGAGAAAACAGTGAAACTTTGTCTCTTTTCCATGCCATTTCTGTAGATCTATGACATTACTAACATTTTAGACAGTAAACTTGAGTTACTTTTAATGAAGCCCCATGTCGGGGAGAGAGGGGTCATTTCAGGCTGGTTAACTGAATTCCTTCAATGTCTAACAATACCTAGCCTTGAGTCACTCTCACCCAGTGCCAGGATGACCACCTCCACCTGCCCTCAGCCAGTGGTCCTCATTCCCTAAGCTTCCAGACAAAAGAAAGGACTGGATTTCTTAGATATTCTCAAAATGACCTAAGAATTCCAATCGCTCCACTTAGATTTCATAGAGCACCACAGTGCTGCCTGCAAGACCTTGTTAGAGGTTTAGTAATGTCCTGTGACCCAGGAAATGTGCTGAAAAAGAGTTTGTGAGCCCATGATAGCAGTGCTAAGAGCAGCAGAATGGAGGGGTAAGGGTGGCTAGAAGACCATACAGATATACCGTGAGCATTGGCTGTAGTCTGCAAGGAACTCTGGGTATGAATTCATTGCCATATAATGTTCCAAGACCAAACACAGGTAGACATATGAGACTGCTAAAATGCTGGGAGTCTGGTAGGAACGGACGGTGAGGAAGTCAGTTTCGATCACATAAACTGAGAATAAAATCTTGGCCTCATTTTTTCTAGAGTTCTATATGTCTGACTTTTTGGCCTTATAAAATGTTTTTCAAAGATCTATGTTATCCACTGTAACCAGATGAGGCACATTCTATTTGTCAGAGGGAGTTCTGGGGAAGTTCCACTATAGTTACCCACTGGTTGGGCTCTTAAGTAATTGGGGAAAGAAGGGACTGGGGTCTCCGTTGTTTATATATAGGGAAAAGGACTGTGACTTTTGCCTGCAACCAGTGGCATATTAAGGACCCTTCCTATCCTATGCAGAGGTGTGTGCACTGAGGGGTAGGCCAAGAAGCATTTCCATGTTCTTATATCTCATCCCTAGCAGCATCTTTGGTTCCAACCTTTCCTGCAGACACCACAGATTAAAATATAAAATATAAATGTCTCTTCTTCTGAGTTTTAGTGTGAAGAACAGAGGTTTGAGCAAGACAGGGAACATGGTTTGTTACCACAGGTCACTTTGGTCAGTGCGTGCTTTGACTCCAGCTGGTGAGTCCTCCCTGAAACCCCCTAAAGCACATTGGCCCTCTGGTATCAGAACTCCGGAATGGACTAGGACTTGCATGGAGATGTGGCTGGGCATTTGGCTTTGTTCCTACTGGTGTTATTAGTTCTTCTTATGCTAAAAAATCCCTACCACTAAAACTACTAAAATAGTTTACTAAAAATATTTGACTTTATAAAAAATGTAATCCTTTATCTACACACTCAAATTCAGATATCGTGTACGTGTAAATCTCTGCATGTATTCACATTAAAGAATGTTCAAATATCTAAGTTGAGGATGGCTATACATGCTTGTAACACTCGCCGCTTAGAAAGCTGAAGCAGGAGGATCACAGCCGGAGGTAAGCCTGGGCAATTTAACAAGACCGTCTCACACTAAGAAATAAAAAGATCTGAGATGTAGCTTAGTGGCAAACATGAGGCAGGGGGTTCAGTCTCTGGTAGTACAACAACAGCAACAACAACGAGAGAGGGAATTTTCAAATATGTGTGTATGTTTGACATTGAGAGATAAGAAATACAGATTTCTTTTATATTTAAGGGAAGAACTTAAGCTGTGTTTTGTTGATTTTTCTGTTTCTGGGTAGCGCTATGCGCTTGTTCTATGGAAGTTTGATGGAGAATGCATGCTCTGCAAACTGCATCTGAGAGTTTGGCTTCTGAACGATTAAAAACATTAATGGGTTATTTCCAAGTTAAAATCTGAAGGAACTACAGAAAAGTCTTTTTTAATTTAAAGACATTTATGGGAAACTAGTTCATTATCAGTGTAGTGCTATTTGCATTGAGTGAACTGTGCAGTGTCCTCGAGGCACCAAAGCAAAGCGTACCGGAAAATAAACGCAACCCTTCCCATTAAACGCGCCCTGCGCTGGCTCCAGCTTTGGGTTCATGCGGGACTAGGGTAGGGACGGACAGGTAAAAAGTAAAGCACACATTTGGGCCTGTGGAAAAGCCTGGAAAACCAAGAAGAGAACGCTTTTATTAGATCTGATTTTTAACATGGTCAAATGAGAAAATAAAAAGTACTGCTTGGTTAATTAAAATTAATTTGTAAGACTCGTGAAACATAAAGTGGAAGCAAGTGTTAAACCTGCTGGAACAAAAAGCAAAATGATTCATTTTAGGGTTGGTTTACTGGGTTTCCGGGGGCTCAGCAATTCGCAAAGGTCCACCCAGGCTTACTTTCAGCGGACCTTAATAATTTCCTTTTAGCATTTATGATATTTTGGTGTTTGGGGCCTCAACGTCAGCTTACAAAATTGGAATGTAACTGTTGATTTTTGTTCGATGTCTCTGGGAGATGCATTCTGCTATCCACACAATGTTTCTCATTTCTTGTTCCTTCAGCTTTACATATGCATAAAACACACCATAGTGGAATTGCCTGTTGAATGCCAGGACATTCATTTGTACCTGGGGAAGAAAAAAAAACGGACTATCAATGTTTTTGGAATGCAAACATTGGTGAAGTAGTATTTAGCTGCAGATTGGCTTCTGCTTGTGCAGTGTTTACTTGTATTTAGGTAGACAATGTCCAAGTTGGGCCAAATAGAGAAAAACAGTGACAACCCAGCAAATTCTAAAGGGAAAGCATCACTTTGACAAATGCAGACAACAGCAATTTTAAAAGTAAGTTTACGGACTCAACTAAACAGACTTCAAAATTCAGAGCAGCACTGCTAGCACAAAGCCGTGGAGGTGTATTTTGAATGTGTGTGCAACTTTGTAGTGATATATGTCTACCTTCCAGCTAGTGGGCTTACCTCATTTGAGTAAAGTATTTCTTCTCGGCCACAAGTTTTAAAATGTTAAAAAGGCACTTAAGGCAACGTCATAGGCTCATGGAATTTAGACTGAGCGATATTATGAGCATTTTTAGGATACTGTAGCAACTTTCCATACTGTTGAATTGTTTTATTCTACAAAAGTTAAAGGAGTAAAAGACAATTTCAAAAAAATATTTTAAAAACTGGTCTAAAGGTGGAAATAGAACAATTCCTTCATTCTTTTCCATTTTGACATTTAGGGTGGAAAAAAGGAGGAGAGATACTGAGTCTTATGCAGCTCTGCAAACCTCAAGCGAAGAAGGCAGGAAGCGGAGGCTGCCTCTGTTCTCAGGAACAGACACTCGTCCTTCCTGCCACAGCCCCTCCCTCAGCAGCCTCCTTTGCAGCACTGGCGCAGTGGCGTGCGTGTATATATATATATATCCTTGACATCCTGGGTAATTTGGATTGTTTTCCTTTCTATGACAGAGACTAGAGAGCCATTGGGAAGTGTTTAAAGGAGAGCTGCGGGAAGGTTTGTAAACTGCTTTCTTCAGCTGTTCCAACTCTAGAGTTCCATTCTGCTTTGTCTGTTTCCTGAGACAGAGCCTAACTGAGTTGTCCGGGCTGGCCCCAAACTCCTGATTTTCCTTCCTCAGCTTCCTGTGTGCTGGGATTACAGGCAGGTGCTGCCATGCCCAGCAGCTGGGCTCTTTATTAGTTTCAACCATACTGAGATGCTTTCAAAGAAGTATGCTAGACAAATTCTCTAGCTTGAGGGGAACTTACCTGTTGGGAAGGGGAGACAAAGCCCTTTTGTTAAACACTACAATAACCTAGGAATTGAGCATAAATGGTTTAACACTCTTCTGTCTTTTTAGGGAAAGGGAATCATCTAGAGCCTCAGAGTGGATTCCCACGTGACCTCGGAGTGGATTCCCATGTGAAGAGTTCCCAAGGTTATCCCTGAGCCATGTGTCTCAACTATGAGCAAAGCCTCCTTGAAGATGAGATGCATTAGACAATGAGCTACACCAAACAGTGAAGGTGGTCAGGATGTGATGGCATGAAACTCCTAGCTTTGCTTTCTAGTTCATTATGAAAAAGCTACATTCCTTCTAGGACTGCTTGGTGTGCACACCTGTCTGCAGATAGGACAATCCCATGGGAAGCTATCATATGTGAGCCACGAGGCCCTGGTGCTCCAAGGATTTACTGACATTGTTGATTGACAAGCATCAATTTGCCTGTAAATGAAAACCCAAAGCAAAAAAAAAAATTTAAAAACCCATGGTAAAAGTATATGAACTAATAGATTTCCAGTTATATCATACCTCATGCTCATAAAACACATCTTCCAGTGTCTTTCCCCCACTGCCACCTACAGCCTCAAATACAGCTTTGTACACCTTAAAAATAAAGACAAGAGATTAATTTTTTCACTTCTTGTAAGTGTATAGAAATATATTTTTCTAGAAATATAAAAATTGTGTATTTATTTTTAAAAAATCTATACCTGAATTCTTTGTTGTAAGATCTCTAGTCTGCTGACAAAAGATCAAAAAATTCAAATAATAAGAGTGTGGATGAAATTGTAACTTATTGCCTTATATAGGACTATATGGCAAAAGTGCATATTTTAAAAACTGGTATGAAGGTGGACACAGAACAATTCCTTCATTCTTCTAGTCTCTATATGTACTGCTAGAGCTAATTTCCACTCTCATGTTCCTTGGGCTCAATGAATGCTTCTAATTTGATGAGTATGGGCTCTTGGGTTCTTTGAGACTGACAACTGATAAAACCCACATAGAATTTCAAATGTGGGAAAGGGTAGGAATGGGGAAAAAGCTCATATTTTAATATTATGCTGAAGAGTATGGGAGATGAGCTGTTATGAGGGTTTCTACACCCTTTGTTGACTTGTCTCTCTTCTGGAGGGCTTCAGAAATCCACAGGGAAAGACAAGTGCCAGTCTCATCCTGGAAGAGTAACTTGGAGGGCATGTATGTAATGCTCCAGGTCAGAGGGACCGGAATGTAAGATGAAATGTGTAATGCAGAGCTGAGAAGCTCTGAGCTTCTTACAGCAGTTGGTGCTAAAGTGAGATAGGGCCCAAGTAGCTTTCTGACCTTTCCTGATTTCCTCCATTGGCAAAGGGAATAGAAAATTCCACTTACATACACATTCTCCCTGAAGTCCTCACGGACATTCCGTGCCTAGCCAGTGTCCCTAACGGGCACTGGAAAGGACCATGGGATCAGGCTATTTTATATAACTTTGACATGAGCTCATACTTCCAGAATAGCACCCTGTTTCTTGGGAAACTTGCTTTATCAAACACCTCAAAACTGAGCTCAGGTGACCACTCCTTGGAGAGTTAAACAATACTTACTTGGCAGGAATGTTTAAAAAAACCCAGCTTGGGCTAGAAACTTGTATTCCTTTGGAAGACAGAATTACAGGAAGAGGAACTGCTTGTTACCTTATAAGTGTTATAATTTCTTTTGATATGAAGTGCAAATTTAACGTGTGAATTTCTAAAGCACGTGTGATGAAATAGCACAAGGCATGGAGGGAAGCTGGTGTGATCACTCACTCCATAATGATCCGCTACTGTCTTCATCTGATCAAAGTCTTCAGCTTCGGCCAGCAGGCGCAAGCCCTCGGGATAGAGCCTGCCGCAGGTCGGGTAGAGGGTCTCCCGCTGCTCTTTGCTTAGTTCAGTCCCAAAGGAGTTAAGGGTGATAATGAAGGCTCGCCGGTCAGCCTCAAACTGAATTTGTAAGACATAAGAGCAGTGGAATCTGATATTTTACTAAATGCTATAAACAGAATCCTATGTGGACAAATCCATTTATGAAGTTATTTGCTTTCCTTTCTTGATCTAAATCTAATTATAATGCAGACATGTGTTACTAATGTTCCCTTGCTCTCTTCTTGGAATGGAGTAACTTTACCCGAGGAGGACCACACAGCTCAGCGATGGCCTATGACTCTTGATATCAAACTTTACTTCCCTGACTCTCTGTCATGTAGGCCCCTAGGATCACAAATAGCTTTTCTATAAAAGTGGGAGTAATTCCCACTACAGTCCATTCAGGGACGGATCAAGGTAATTTAAGCAGATGCGCCTACCAGGGTGCTTGGACGAAAAAAATGGTCATCAAACATGTTAATAATAATAATAAATATATATACACACACAAACTATTTTGGAGCTCAAAAGTAAGCACATTTTTATATATACAAATTCTTAGTTGTATTTACTTTTTACATGTAAATTTAGTAATACTGAAGATCTTCTACAGAACAATTATATATATATATGTATATATGTGTGTGTGTGTGTATATATATATATATATATATACACACACACACACACATATATATATAATTTGAACCCAAAGCTTTTGCAATTGGCTACATGTTCAGGCCTTTACATCTATTTTTTTTGGAGTCAGGGTCTTGCTAAGTTGCTACACTGTTTAGGCTGGGCACCTGAGCACCCATCCTGAGGCCAGGCCACTCTGTTTCATCTAATCACGCAGTCATTCTTGAAATTTTTCCCTTTACTCTCCATGTTTCACTCTCTTGGTTCTCCTTCTACCGACCCCCACCATTTCATCTCAGTCTGTCCTCCACGGGCTCCTCTTCTGTCTCCTCTGGATGTTCACCAAGCTGCTCATGAGCTCAGAAATTCTGCTTTAGTTACCCAGTCTGTGCCTGAGTTTTTACAAGGAATCACATCACCACATCTCTCTTATTCATTGTTTTTGAGTGGTCGGTGCCTGACACACAAGAGTATATATTCTGAGAATTGAACACAGGGCCTCTCACTGAGCTACATTCCCAGACCTTTTACAAATTTTGTTTTGAAATTATGATACAGGGAAAGAAATTATGAGACATGGTCTCACTAAGTTGCTAAGTTGCCAGATCGAGCTTGAAGTTGTGATCTGCCTGCATCAGTCTCCAGAATGCTAGGATTACAGGTGTGTGCCACCATGCGTAGCTGTGAGGCACAATAGTATCTTAACTATTTATCCAACTCAACTGAATAGTTTGTGATTTTGCTACTTTTCAATTCTGTAAAATTGAAGATATTCTCTATAATATTGCTGCTCAAAGTGTTTCACAGCTCAGGGCTTTGACAGTAACAGGAAGTTCATCAGAATGTCAGAGTCTCAGGCCACAACCCAGACCTACTAAGCCAGAATCTGCATTTTAACGTGATTCCAAAGTTCTTTACACGCACATGAAAGTTGAAAAGAATTGCTCTGTGCTATCCTTTAATCATCACGTTTGACTATTAACCAATAATGAAACCAGACTTGCAGCAGATTTTACTGGAACTCTTTTGTTAGAACAGGTGTTTCCTATCAGAAGGATTATGAGTTAGTCTTGTCTGATCCTTTCGATTGCTCTCATGGAAATTATGGGTGGGCCAGAAGCAAGGAGTGGCCATATTTGGAAGCAAAGGCAGCTGCCTCTGGCCACTGAATGTAACCAGCCCTGTCAGTAATTTTAGACTTTACAGGGATGAGAGAAGTAACACAAGAGGGAGATTTCATGGCAATAAGAAACCTTAAAATAAAAATCAGGGCAGGAGGAGCAACAATGGAGGTAATCATCCCAGATGCTATTTCATGTTCTAAGACGGTGGAATTTGCAGGAGAGAAATAGGGCAGGGCAGGCAGCACTGCAGACACTGCAAGGTAGCAGAGCATGTGTGCAGCGTGTGCCCCAGAGAAACCCGCCTGAGCATATGGCATTTTGGAAGAGTAGTTGAAACTCCAGTGTGGGGCAAGAAGAGGCAGCAATGAACGGACATGTGGTCTGGGTCAGCGGCAGGAAGGGCTGTCCTGTGTCCTGTCAAGAAGAAAGGGCTTGCACCGACAAGCCAGCCGTCTGGACATTCCACACTCTGCAAGTCCTGCTCTCATCACCGCTTCCCCGCCAAGCTTGCAATCCACATGCTCCACCTCATAGCTCACAGGTTGAAATCCCATGTGGGTTTGAGGGTCTCACCAAATGCCATCTACATAACAAGGCCTTTATTTCTTCCATAATTGGAAATTATTGCCTTTGAGTCCCTATTATACTTTCATTTTCCTTATAACTGTGTATCTATCTTATTTTACTAGTTTTTATGTGTGTGTGTGTGTGTGTGTGTGTGTGTGTGTGTGCATCCTGAGTGAAAGAAAACTGTAATTTTGAAACAGTACGAAATCTACTTTTGGATTATCTGTAAGTGGAGTGAGACTCAGCATCTGACTAGAGGGGAACAAAGCTCGTCGATTGTGCCCACTTCTTTTGCAGAGAACTGGATTGCGGTGTGGTACAGGGTATACCACACACCTCATGTCTTTCTTTCACTCTTTCTTTAGAAATATGCATTTTCAAATCACAACTTATTATTGTTGTAAGGAGAAATAACATTGTTGATTTATTCTAAATCATTATTGGTTGTACATCATAGATTTGCGCTAATGAGGTCAAACATTGTTTGAGAAAGAAGGGCACTGGTAGGGTACAGGGCAGAGATGTCCCTGGTGACAGAAAAGGGAAGGGAACCGGAGTTAAGCCCACCCTCAGAAGCACGTGTGTGGTGCCATAAACCAGAGGCACTCAGTGGTGGAGCAGGGTATACTGAGTGCATTTGCCTTGATCACAAGTCAACCTCTTTTATATGAAGTTACAATCTTGTAATTAAATTGAATTTTCAAAAGCAAGCACATATTAATGCTTTCTTCCACTATATTAAGTATTCTGAAGACTCCTCTCAAATGAGATTCAATGATCACATGTATGTGAAACTTCTTGTTCTATAGCTGCACAAATAAAAAAAGGATAATTTTATTATCTATTATATATATATATGTAAAACTGAAAAATCTCTTCTGATAATATTATTAGCAAAGTTATCATGAATAGTATGAGTAGTTGCTATTCTATGTAAATGTATGAAGATAATTGAATGCATTTTTATTTTTAATGCCATTTGAAAAAGTCTATTCTAATCTGATACAAAAAATAACATTGGGCATATATTAGTTTGATTAATTTCTTCCAGTGACCTGGATTTTTCTAATACTGCTTTTTACCCTACTGAAGGTAAAAATGAAATAATTTTTACCCATTTCTGATTTTCAAAAGCCAAAGAATAGGATCCTTCTTATAAATTAGCACTTTTTATGCAAAAGAACTATAAATGGCGATTTTTTTCTAGTACTGGGGACTGAGTCTAGGGAACACTGAGCTACATCTCTATATCCTCTGTTCTTGGTACATCGCCCATGCTGGCCTTAGACTCGCAATCCTCTTGCCTTAGTCTCTTGAGTAGCTAGGACTGCAGGCTCCTGCACTCGGTATTAATGGTGAACTTACTACAGATCCAAATAGGCATACTGTATGAGCATAAAGGTGCTGGAGTCCGACTGCCTGGGTTCAAATCCTGACATTACTACTTCCCGAAGTTATGACACCAAGCAGGTTACTAGCCTTCTCTATGACTCACTTGGTCCTTCTAAAAAATGTACAATCACATACCTCCTTCTTGCATAATTTTGAAGTCCAAGTGAATCCACGTGTATAAAGCACCCCAGAGGGACTCTAGCCAACTGTGTTAGGAATGCTAGCTATGAATAGTCCCATTTACATGCCTTGTAAGGTCATGAGTTTTAGAATAACTTTGATTTCACATATTTCTAGGTGTAGAACAAACAAACCACTTCTAAATCACAGGAACTATGTCAAGTAGAAACTGTTGTATTAAATCATAGATAGTATGGCCCCTTTTACTGTGGCTAGTCATTAAATTTATGGAACTATCGAGAACAGTGTTATAGGGTCATTAGGTTACTTATGTCACAGGATCATCATGCCTGAAAGAGAGCAGCTCATTTGCTGACATTACATATGCCACAAAAATGTTATGTATTTATTCAGTGCCTACCTTCTGTGTAATATAGATAAAACAAAAAAAAATTTGGAGTTCTCCAGTGATAAGATGTTTACTTCAAGGACAGTTTGGTTTTTTAAAGAATTTTAACAAGGGAATACCAAAGTAGTTTTAACTGTAAAGTTTAAATGATCAGATATTTGAGAAGAGCTAATTCAGTCATATGCAGTATCAGATCATTAGGTTAAAATAAACACAAATGATGTTAATAGTTGTGCTTTTTTTTCTTTTTTGCCCAATGGTAATGGGTAATGTTTAGTAGATTTTTGTTGAGATTGTAAGACTTTGAGCTATTGGACTATCTACACTATACCAGATAATCTAGTAATTTAAAATATTCCTTAGATAAAACACTTTTGGAGAGCAAAATAGGGGCTTAGAAAAATGCAAAGCATCGTTTCTTTTATTATGCAAGTGGATTAAGAAACTAATGAGAATGATGTATGTAAAATACTGGTGCAAACTGCCCAGGATCCCTCACACACTGTCCAGATTTCTACCCCAGCCTTCCTCACGTTTGCAGCTCAAGCTTCTGAGAGGACCTCTGAGCATAGATAGACTCTGTAGTGATAATCAGGAATTAAAAGGGGAACAGGGGTTGGGTTGTGATTGTAGCTCAGTGGTAGAGCACTTGTCTGGCCTGCTCAAGAGCCTGGGTTCTATCCCCAGAAACACACACACACACACACACACACACACAATCAGCTATATAGGTAGACATCAATAGTGGCATCTGACATAATTAAATGAGTTTTCTAACTCTTATCACTAGAGTCTTCTTAATGAAATTGGAGTGCTCGAGCACTGCCTGGGTCAGTCTTCATTTTAGGATTTGTTTTGTACCAGGAATGCTGTCCCTGTGGACAGAGTCACAGTGTACTTTGGTGCCAAGTTGTAAAAGTTTCTGGCTGCCCCATGTTCTTCCATTGGGAGGAATTTGAGTAATTAGTGTAAGAATTCCTATAGCTCATCAGTTACTCACAGTACGCTATAATTCAAAGCATTCTAATGTGCATTCTAGTGACTACATCAAAACAAGCTATGATCAAACTTTTGTAAGTATTTTTCTTTCCTAATTACAAAATAATTCCTCTGTGTAGAAAATGTGGAAAACAGTACTTTTTTTGGCAGAGCTGAGTTCAAGCCCATGGCCTTGGCATGCTGAGCAAAGTCTCTCCTGCTGAGCTGTATTCCCAGCCCTCAACAATACTCTGCTCTTCATTGAAGACATCAAATGATACAGGTATCAAAACATACTGCTTATTTTATTTCTATATAATTTCTAAGATAGAGAAATATAAGCAGGATCAAAACCAGGAAAAGTACATTAGCACATTATTTGGTATAAAAAATTGAAAGACTTTCTTACCTCAAGAATGGGACACATAACTTCTGCTGTGATATCACCATGATTCTTACAGAATTTATAGAATGATTCAAGGTAAGACTTAAAAAGAAGAAAGAACAATAAAATGAACATATTTTCCTTTTGGAAATTTCTAGGTCAGTTCTTCATGGCTTATTAAATACTTTAATGAAAAATGAATTATTTCTCCCATAGGGAGATACTTTATAATAAATTTGTTAGAAACTTTCACATTGCAGCATGTTGCACAGACTAAAAAAGAACTCTACGAGAGAACCAAACTGCACTTATCATAGCTTATAATTGCTGAAGCATTTTTTTCACATGGTTCTTGGATTATTTCACACGGTAAATTCTGACTATTCTAACAAGAGTGCCAAGTTCTTTTCTGAGCTCAGTAAGTGATTTTAGCGGTCTATGATGACATTTAATCTCTCAGAGACATTTTAGGGATGGCTTTGAGTGTGGAAATATATTGGAAGGGGGAGTCTAGGCTGTCGTATCAGACTGCCTGTGTCTGAATCCCAACTGTAATACTTACTATCCCATGGACTTCTGCCAAGGAATCCTTACCACTCCATGTATCAGTTTTTCTCATCTGAGGAATGGTTACAGCATAAATTTCAGATTTGCTAATACAGTAATGGAATTAAGACCTATATATTGCCCAGAAGACTGCCTTCTGTTAGTTGTATCTTAGATGCCACCTCAAAGCCCATCTGTCTCTTTCTATAAAGAATTGCCTATAATACAGTTCTTTCGAGAGCACCATATATTTCACTATACCATGCTATGTACATATACATCACATATTACATATAATATATATGGCATATTACTATATATTTATTTAGTGTGTGAGAGTGTCCAAAGATGCTTTGGTTTTATGAGTGAAAATCTGCAGATTTTGCTCAACTTAGAATACACAGGGCTACTCTCATAGTGGCAGCCCAGTCTAGACAGTCACATTACACAAAGCGGTGCATATGCTACAGT
This sequence comes from Dinomys branickii, assembly GCA_004027595.1. Classification (NCBI taxonomy): domain Eukaryota; kingdom Metazoa; phylum Chordata; class Mammalia; order Rodentia; family Dinomyidae; genus Dinomys; species Dinomys branickii. The sequence continues at coordinate 29,311 of PVLD010014585.1, read as the reverse complement.
ATCCACAGTTGATTATTCTGATATACTGCACACACTAGTTTAGGATTCTGTGGGCAGACTAATTGTGAGATATGGGAACTCCATAACAGGACCAGGGGCAGAGTTGATCACTATAAAAGAAGACAACATGCATGGTGGTTGTTTTAAATATGTTCATATGGGTCACCCTACTCATTTATCCAGCCCCTACCATCCAATCAACACTTTTCATGTTCTCAGTGCTGTGCAAGGAGCTGAGAATACAGAAAAGTATGTTATTTCTTCTCAAAAATGAGGTTGGGGGAAGTGGACATGCATGTGTGTAACGAGAAGATAGGCCAAACAATAAACTGTGTTCTGAATCTGTGAGATTCCTAGTTGCAGAGGTTGGCTCATGGACAAAGAAACTTTGCTTGTAAAGATTCTAGTTATGATACATCATGTAATCAAGAAAAATGTAGTATCTGGGAAAGCCATTACCTTATATAGTTTATTGCGCAGTACTTCAACATTCAGTTCATCTAGAGTATTTTCAGACATACAGTCTTGAAAGAATGGAGCTAAAAGCAAAAATTATCAAACAAAGTAAATGACTCAAAAGCAAGGTTGTAGACTGTAGAGCATGTTTCCTGGACTGGTCACCCTCTGCTGACTTCTAATGAGAACACTGTGGAGTTGCAATTCACAGACTCGGTATGACTAACAGCAGTCAGGCCATAGGAATTATTCCTGATTAAGACTCACCGTGTGTGAGCTCTGGACCCTGCTCACTATACTGAGCACAGTTTTACTTATTTAGTCTTCACAACACCTTGGGACTATTCTCTTAACGATTAGTTTCTGAAATCTCTTCTTAGTCCCCAACAAGTGTTACCTACTAGTAACATTTGCCATTTGTGATTTAGTTTATACCAGGCATTGAGTTGTATTAAGACTATGTCTTATTTAGTTTTCAAAACCCTTCTATGATCAGAGATGACTGTTTTCAAAATGAGGAAACTGGAGTGAACCAAATTACTCCGGGTCATCTTGTTGGGGCAAGATCAAAGCTGTCTGATTCCAGGCTTACGTTCCTTCCACCGGGCTGTGCTGCCTCAGCCTCAGAAACTAGTGGATGACACAAATATTATTTTCGTCTTTTGAAAATTTCTGTTTTAAGTAGCTACTACTTTGGCTGGGATGGCAGTGGTAGGGTATGTTCTTATCACACCTGCAGTCCTGGGTTTAGTCCTCAGGACCCCCCTAAATTAAATCAAAGGTCAAATATTTTGACAAATGGTCAATTGTGGATCTCTACTATCCTGATTTTCTGACAATAATAGATAGATAAATGCCCATAACATTATCTCTTTAGCATTTTGACTAATCACATTCTTGTCAGGATCAAATTATAATGAAATTGACATTCATGTCATCACTTCAGAGTATTTGACAGAGGATCTCAGAGACATGACATTTCCAAGGTTCCTAAAAGTAAACACTCCCTAGGTTGACTTTATTTAGACCTTAGTTTAAAATGAAGAATGAGGAATTAATCATATAAAACTCAGCTAGAAATGAATATTTTCAACAATGATATGTTCTGTCATTTATATGCTATGGGCTGGTAGAAAGTACAAGGACTTGAATGATGGGCAGTGAGCTCCAGCTTCGTCTCTGCAACAAGATTTCACACGTGACTCGGAGCAGGTTACTTCCCTTTTTTGATCTGAAAAATGAGGTAGCATGACTAGATGATTCTTTAGTGTCCCTTCTACGCTTATGAATCAGCACAGTGTGAAACTGCATACACGGAAAACAGTTGTGAACCACAAATACATTTTCTAATGCCTGTGATAACAAACACAGGCAGCTATGTACTCATGATTTCATACCTAATGGGGTTTCAACCAGAACTGCATTGAAGAGATCTGAAGTGGTCTCTGCAATGTTGACGGCTTCCATTTCTGTAAAACTGCCCAAAGGATGGCACTTTGCCAGAATTTCTTTCACAGATTTGTTTTGCAATGCACCGTTCATCAGTAGAATGACATTGTCTATCATGTAACTGCACCTGGTTTAGAAGAAGATTAAATTATGAGGAAAACAATCACAGGAAGACAAGAAATATCACACAAGTAAGAAATAACTGTTCAGAAACGCTATTCCTTTGTGAAGAAAAATAAGACCATCTTTCACTTTTAACTCTGAAATTTAGGAGCTGTGGATGAGAAAAAATATCCCAGAATATGATCTAGTTTGAAAAATCACATTCAACCAAGTAAAGTCAAGTGAAACTGTGGTTGTGCGAAAATGCAGAAGATGGTCCCAATACAGCAATCATCAAATGTAATGAGTGTTCAATTATTTGGTTTATTAGAATGAATTATAGTTTGAAAAGTTGTGAAGCAGGGCATCTAACTTTGCTTTATGTACTGAGTATTTGAATCTACTATGCAGCCTGTTCTTCTCCTACAAGACCCAACAGTGAATATTCTAGCCTACCCACTCCATGCGTGCTGGAGTGCACCAGTTCATATTTTATGTAATTTCTTCACTTGGCATAGTTCTGCCTGGAATACTCTGCATGTTTATGCTTGTTCAGTCATGCTTCCAGCATCTAGGATGTTCTAAGAAATGATGAGGAAAAGGAGAGAAGACCTAGTCCCTTCCTTCACAGAGAATGCAGTTTAAAGGAGGGACTGGATGGAGAATCATATACAACAAGTTATCCATGACATGTGCTAGGCACAAGAAATTTTAGGGGAGTGTGAAGATTTGTGGCTGGGCCTAAACCAGAGTGTCCAGGGCAGTGATAACCAACCTAAAGATTAAAGAATGAGTAGAAGCTTTCCAGACACAAGGGGCCAAGAACTGGGCAGAGTTTTGTAGAACTGGGAGTGTTTTGTAGCAGAAGGGAAAGCATTTGAAAAGCCCTAGAGGGATAGCAGGAGGATATTCTGCAGCTCCTTTTGCCAGGGTGGAGCACTTGAGGTTGGGCTAACACAGAGCTTGCTGGGTCTTTCCTGAAGACCACATGAGGAATTTGGTTGCAAAGGGTGAGGGAGGAGGATCCTGAATGCTTGTAAACTGAGGGCAGTAATAATATTAAGTACTAAAACAGGAGAAGAGGTACACTAACACAGATGAGGTGCTTTGCAAAAGTTCTCTGATGTCAGTATGGACCCTGGAAGGCAGGCTTTATTATTCTCTCCACTTTACAGATACAGAACTCCAGGCCCAGAGAGACGCAAATGTAGCCCCTGATAATTCAGAGCAGTCAGATGTGACAGCTGAGAATTGAACCCGGCTGAACCATCCTCTGGAATCCTACTCTAAACCCTCCTTTCCTTTAGTTATCAAAATGGATGCTTAGGTTTCTAGGTGGGACAGTTAGGTTGGGCACTCTTGACTGAGATGGAGATGGTGCAGGGCGACAGGATGCTAAGAGGCCTGCGAAGTCTGAGTCCTGAAAACAGGCACAGGTAAGAGGCACTCAGAGGGCAAGAAGGGGTATTTTAAAGGTGGAAGCTGAAGTGTTGGGAATAATTAGTATCATATCGTAGAGATCACATACATGTTATTTCCTGAAAACTTTGGAGAAGCTCAGCACTTTAAAAAAATGTTTTATTGGAACATGTTTGCAGTACATAATGTTCACATTCCTTGCATGGAGTTGAATTGGTTTATTTTTCTTTTGTTTTTTTTTTTGTACCAGAAATCAAACTCAGGACCTTGTGCTTGCCAGGCAGGTGCTGTGCTGCTGATCTGTGTCCTTGGCCCTGAGCGGAGCTGATATCTGTACATAATGAATCTTCCTTCCTTTTCTCATCCCCTTCCTCTTCCCTCTGTCTCTTAATCCCCTTCCCATTTGAGAAGTTCTTTCTCCCTATTTCTGATATCTTTTATTTTGCTTTTTATTTATAATGTGGGTTTCTCACGTAAGAGAAATCATACCACATTTAAGCTCGTGTGTCTGATTTATTTCATCACACATTATGGTCTGAAAGTGAATCCATTTTCCTCCAAATAGCTCAAGTGTATCTTCTCTGTGGCAGAGTAGTACTTCCTGGTGTGTAAATATCACAATTGCTTTATCTACTCATCTGCTGATGGGCATATGGGCTGCTTCTAAGCCTTAGCTATGATGGTTGTGCTGCTGTAAACATGAGTGTGCATGTATCACTGTAATATGATGTTTTTAGCTCTTTTGGGAAGATACCTAGAAGGGCAATAGCTAGATCGAATAGAATTTCTAGTTTTAGCATTCTGAGGAAACTCCATACTAATCTCATAGGGTTTCTGTTAGTTTACATTCCAACCAACAGTGTAAAGGGTTCCTTTTTCCCCTGAAGTTTCCGCCAGCATTTTAGGACCCTGAAGAAAATTGAGAGGAATAACCAGATGGGAATCCAGGCAGTGAATTCTAGAAATTTCTGGAGAGTTCTTGGAACAAGTGGTGGGCTGTCAAAGGTCATGGGTACATCAAGGTAAATGCTGATGTAAACATTCATACGCTATAGCAACTAAGAGGTCATCTGAGAATACAGTGGAAACACTTTCGGTGATGTGTTTGTGGAGGAGGAAGAAAGAAGGCAGAATTCTAAGCGCTGTGTATTTAAAGTGAATAGGATAAAAGGGGGCCAAAGAAAGTGTATGTCAGGATTTGGTTTTCAAGTGAGCGGAAAATAGCTACGTGGAGATACAGGGCCAAGGGGAACTTGTTTTTGACTTTTAGTATTTGTTCAAAGTGGATGGGTGAGAAGGAAGATGCCTAAGTGCTGAGGGGTGAAAGGCAGCCGAGAGGCGAGGCTCTGGGTTGGCACAGGGAGGGGACAGCCCACTACTGAGCTGAGGTTCTCTAGGCTGGTTCATAGTGGGAGGCAGAACTAGTGCTGCAAGACAGCTGAAACGTGACGGCGCTGGATTAAAACCCACCTGTCCAGGTTTGATTAAAACCAAGAACTGTCACTGGAGTCAGCCGTATGGGTTTACGGTCTTGCATTAGAATTCATTTTTGGGTGGAATAGTGAGGCTTCTTCACTTAGAACTTCTACAGTTTATCCCAGTGAAAATTCTAACTAAAGAAGTTTTTGAAGCAGGCAATTATCCTTTTATAAAAAGCACATGACTATAAAGTTTCTTCACCTCCCCAACAGCAGTACCAAATTTACACATTATGGAATTTCAGAATCCTTTTTATCTCTTGAAAATGATATTAAAATGGAAGTGCTTATTTAACTGTCCTTTTATGGCTCAAAGGCAATTACCTGAGCAGGGAATTGCCTGTACTTAATAATCCTTAGATGGTTCTCGATATTTAACGGTTCCCCACAGCTCCCCTATAGTGTAAAAGTGTGTGAGCTGCTAACATTTCCAATCCATGGAGGGGGAATAGATCACCGCTGAGGGGCAACCAATGTCAGGGTTGTGAGGAGGGTTTTACACATACACATAGCAGGCAAACTTATGCCCACAGTGTATGTATGTGTGTGCACAGCGGTACCTTAGCTCATGAACGCTATTCTTTCCATGACTCTGGTCACAAGCCAAGTTGAACAAGAACCGAATCAAATGCAATGCTTAGGTTCAATGTTGATCTTATGGGGACATTTGATTGGGTCCTTGTCCAGTATGGTTTGTGAGCAGGATCCTGGAGAGAATTGAGTTCTTGAACTAAAATACCGAAGTATTCAGTATGTTTATTTATTTATTAATAGGCTAGGCTCCATACTGCAAATAGCAAGAGCTTTTTATAGATTGGGTTCAGTTTTATTGCATTATCTGAGTGACCTCATTTCTAAAATGGGATAACACCAGTTCTTAGGAAGTGGAGGGAGAACAGAGGGTTTGGTTCATGCTGGGGGCCGAGGTGTGTGTTTCCTACCTCCCATCGCCCATTGCACATTATGCACCAGGCATATGATTATCATGGGTTGTTGGCGTAGGGAAATGACATGCCCATAATACCTTTCCTTTCTCCAGATTGTAATCTTTACAGACTCCCAGGACCATGTATATGATTGTGACGAATGAAATGACTGCCATCACCTGGGTGATGTTTGAGCTTCACAACGCCTCGTTTTCACCTCGCTCAGACTCCTCATGTTTTAGAGCATTGTGCCCGCAGGTGGTGGCAGAGCCAGGATCAGTGCATCTTTGGTCTGGTTATTTCTTCTCTTAGCCACAGTCTTGTACGTATCCTTATTTTTAGCTCTTTCTAGATAATTTATTCAGTAACTCTGACATGGGCACCTGTGAAAATCATGAAGTCCCCCAAAACTGTGATAGAATTAATTACTTAATTGCAGAGTTTTAGGTTGTAAAAATGTAGTTCTGAAATACTTAATGTTTTAGAGGTTTATTTTATGATGTGGAAGGCATTATATGTGTATTTTCACTGAACGTGCGGGCAGTTCAAGGCCATGAGCACTTCACAGATAAGGGAAGGGAGGCATGGAGGTATGAAACACTGCCCCTGACCACACTGCTGTGACCTGCTGGTAACTTGCTGCCGCTAAAGTCTACCTGCCTGTCTCCTAAGCCTCGTGCTGAGGTGTCCACCGCTTCTGCAATGTGTACAGAGCCGAGGTAGCACTGAGGCTAGCGCTAAGTGTCAAATGATCCTTTGCCCAAGATTCAGGCTCCCTTATCAGGTTCAGACGTAAGAGTTCAAGTCAGACAACATTTTAACATTTTCCTCTGCTCTCTCCTTGATCACTAACTTTTTAAAGGACAATGTATTTTCTGTATGATAATGACAAAATTCTATGTAGCCATAATTCGCTGAATTAGAGAAACTTCACTGGATAAAAAAAATAGTGCTTTAATGTCATTAGCAATAGCTGAGAAGTGACGGTCATTTGCTAAGCAATCTGGCGTGACAGAAAGAGACATAGACTTTCTAAGAAAACACAGTTCACTGAAAGTCTCCAGGGTGCCATGGCACAGGAACATTTGCAGTAGTCTGTGGCCTATCTGGTGTCTTAAAGTTTCCAATACTCGGGGCTATGCATTGCAGAATGGTTCAGAGAGAAAGGTGGGAAAGGAAAATTGGTAATGGGGAGGTGATTGGGAGGCCAGCATGAGGCCCTGACTGCAAGAGGTCTTAGGGAGTACTAGAACATATGCATATAGGCATTCGAGATAGGGAACACAGTCAATTTGCAAGTATTCCTAGCTCTGTAACCTTTAGAAAGCCATCCTCCATACCTGTGGAGACACAGCACAGCTGGTAGATTGTTACCCTAGACAGTATTCAAAATTATTTGCTAGGATGAAATTTTTAAAAAATTTTTGTGTACATTTTAAAATACAATATTAGAAAACTTGTATATTCATATAATACATAATTAAATAGGTTCACCTTGGCTTGGGTATATAACCAGAGGATGACGGTCACTGACCTAGAGAAACTGAAAATACTGGCCACTACACAACATGTAAGTTAAATTTAGAAAAAAGAAGAAATGGGGTTCTCCTGCTTGCAGGTGGAGTAGATACACAAATTGTTTCAAATTCTTCTTCAGGGAAGACCCGTTCCTTCTCCCTTATTGTTATTGGTGTGAGTTAAGCAGGAGGAGGAGAAGTGCTGGACTTAGCAACTAGCCTGACTTGACGGCGTGGCGAGGCAGGAAAGAAGGCTGAAGTGGATGAGTGAACAAGGGAGGAAACAAAGGGACCAGATCATCATTTTTTTCAAGAAAAGAAAGAAAGAAAGAAAGAAAGAAAGAAAGAAAAAAGAAAGAAAGAAAGAAAGAAAGAAAGAAAGAAGGAAAGAAAGAAAGAAACTGGGCCTCATGGGATGAGAAGGGGCAAACTTCACAGGGTCACTGTGCAAATTAAATCAAATCAAGCATAAGAAAGCAGCTTGGAAACCATCAAGAGGTTATTACAGTAGAAAGAGCTCAGGCTTGAAAGAAACAAATCTCATTCTAAGCTCAGTTCTGCCACATAAAACCCATTACCAAGCATTCCATGTCCTCAGCTTAAAACAGAAATGTTTATTCAGTTTTGAGTGGTTGATCAGACACAGTGATACAAACAAAAACACGAGTTGAAAACCTTGTATAAAGAAGGCAGGCATGGGGAGAAAGAAGAAAGGGTTTTCCTATAAACTAGTTTTGGCATGACAGGATCAGCCCTTCCATATAATCTTTAATGTAAAAAATTTTCAGTAATTTTATACAGTTTTATTGAGTCTGAGATATCTATATCTCTGTAGTTTTATATTTAGTTCTAGCTAAAATAATCCTTCCTAAATTTATCTATTGCTCTTAGACAAAAAGAGATCATCAAGCCAGTGCGGGACAGAAGCAAGAAGCTGTGTAGCATAGTCAGATAGAAGACTGGAAAATCCACAAGGCCACGGATGCTGCTGCTTCTTGGAAGATTATCCCTCCATGTTTGATTCACACCCGTTTGGAAAACCTGTTACCATCCTCTTCTGTATCTTGGAAGTCTAAGAGGTTTCTGCATGGTCATTGTTTTATATGATGTCTTCTTTAAGGTATGCAAACTTCAAAAAGTTCAGTATTGTTTATGTCATTGGGGATGTGATTATTAATTTTGAATGAATGCTTGCTAAATGGTTGGTCGAAATGATGTCCAAAATCCAAATTCCTTTGTTGGAAGGAGGCACTTTCAGATGAACTTTATCCTTTGTTCTTGACTGAATAGTAAATAACTTGATGATTACAGTAGATTCACTGCCTGGTACCATCATAAGTAAGATTTTGCTTAATTGGGGGGGGGTTGCACCCTTATATCAGGCTATGAGTTCGTTCTCTTCTACCTGAGGGTCCAACTCCTCATCCTTTTATCTGCAAAGTAAAATGTTCTCAATGACAACAGTTGTGTTCTAGGTGACCAGAGACTAAGTGATGTGTTGGTAAGGTCACATTTATATACATGGAAAATACAAAACTGGAACATAAATTGTATTTTCTGGGGGTAAATTGTGCATGGAAAGGACAAGGGGGCTGAGATATTTGCACCTTTTTGAGGAGGGATCAAACCAAGGCCTCACACATGCTAAGCAAGTGTTCTACTGCTGAGCCCCAGCCCTGGCCCCTGGTGTAGATTTATAAGTTATTTCATTCCTCAGTGAGAATTCTCAGTGAAAGGCGCTGATTCAACCTGAATAGGTCCGTCAGTTACTTATTTTTGACATGGGTAATAAGGACCGTGTTGGATGTATCTCACAGTATATTCCTTTTCAAATGAAATGTTTTCTTTATTATACTGGTAAGAGTGTTATGCTCTAGACGTGCCCCATTGATCGCTAACGCCATCTGCGCACGTGGGGGCCCCTACCATTTTGCAGGATTCACGGAAAAACCCAATGAGATTTCAAATATCCCCACATACATCTGCTACCTTTTACATTTCAGCAATGTTTCTTATTTCTCTAAGGCTTCTTTTTTTTCACTAAAGGGAGTGAAAATTAATTTTAAAAAGCAATTAATCTTGCTGTCATATTAGTTCTCTTTCTAGTAAAGTTTAATACTGAAAGATTATTCGGAAGTCAGCATAATCTATAATAGCATATTTCAGAAAGAACGCTGATCGCTATGCATTTCCCAAACACTTGGTATTTCTAGACTCTTTGAGCTTTTCTGTATTTAAGATTCGGAACAATCTTGGCCTAACACGTCTGTCTGGATTAAGCTGATCTCAATCTTATTTGTCCTTTTCTACACTGGTATCTCTGTTCCTACTGTTCTTCGGATATGCGAAGTTACTAATGCTGAAATCTCCATGGCCCTTTAAGTTTAATATTCAAATGTCACATTTTTCCTTAAGTTTTTAGAAGTGTATCCAGTGAGAAGTGGTACCTTTGCCTCTCCTTAAATTTCCCTTATTTATTTTTATCCTGAGGTAAAATTAACTTTCAAAACACACTGGCAGTCACAGTGAGGAGTCATTATGATGAATGTGGTGGTTATAATGAACATGAGGCATAGTCACTGCATTCATATTTATCACAGGTTTGCCATGACACAGGGTTTGGATGCCGGTACTGATTCTGCCATTCTAAGGTGTGCTCTCGGGTAAGTCATTTCAGATGTTCACTTCAAATACAGTTTTTTGCAGTTAATTTTTAGCCATCTTTATACATTATAGTATTTGTGGACACAGAGATTTTTATTGAGTACTTTGGCTGTGGCCTCACAGCAGCTTGAATTCTATCTTGCACAGAGCAAGGAAACAATTACAATTTTTTAATTTGATAAACAAATTTTTCTCCATGTTCACACAAGTGTGGTAACTCATTGGGAACAAAGAAGTAAAGGAAATAACTGGCTACCTCGTATCTTATTCTGAGTCTCTTTTCTAGGAGACATAGTTGCCTACTTATGTATTTTGTACTTTCCCATCCAGGGCAATTATTATAAAATTAGATTGCTCCAATGTTGCCCCTCTGCTAGCCATGTATGGAATATCATCAGTTCACCATGACGTATCTGTCAGAACCTGCAAGAACAGTGGTGTGCATGTCTTATCTTCAATAGACTCAAAATATCACCCCTGGCAGGTTTGGAGAATCTCATTTTCTTGAAAAATGGAAGAAAGAAAGAAAACATCAGCTGAGAAGAGAGAACCAAGACCTTCAAACATTACTGACAGATTAGAGAGCAGTCTGATAATATCTATGAGAATCTAAAACTTACATATCTTTTGAGAAAGCAATTTCACTTTTGAGAATCCATCCTAAAGCAATCCTCAGCCAGATGTGGCAGCGCACATCTGCAGTCCCAGCTACTCAGGAGGCTGAGGCTCGAGGGCCACAAGTGAAGCCCAGCTTGATTAACTTAGGGAGACCTGGTCTCAAAATAAAAAATAAACAAGGTTGGAGTTGTAGCTCAGTGGTAGAGTGTCCCTGGCTGGAGCATTAAGCAAAGATATGAAACAAGCTAGATAAACAAAGGGGGAAATATTAAATAAATTATTATATACCAACACAATGGGAAACACTGTATTCATTATATAAGGCAGATTTATACTGACTTCTGTCATTCTATTGTAAGGAACAGTTAATGATTAGTGGTTTGATCAATCTTGCATGTCTATATTTGTTTTCCCGAGTATACACTTTGAAGTTACCAATATGTAATACAACAACCATTGTTAATTCCCTGTCACCTTGTCTGTAATTCAGAATAGTTTTGCTTGTACTATTCTTATGCTACTTTGTAAATGGCTTTTAGTATGTTTTTGTTCTTTTACTTTTAAAATAAAAAAATAAAATAAAATAAGGCAGATCTGTATGTAGCTATATGGAAAATTTCTAATAGATAACATTAAAAGGACAAATTCTATTATTCTAAAATCAATTATGTATACTTATATTTGTGCTTACACGTAAGTATATCTCTATCTATCTTTTTTGCTAGAAAATATTTGGAAGGGCATTTAGAAGTGATGACCCCTGGGCTTTGCAAGATGGTTATTTAACTTGTTTCCTTATTTTAAAAAAGCCAACAGTAGCACCACCCAATAAGGTTGTGAGAATTAAGTGTATTTAATACATGTAAAGTGAGTATAAATGTATAGTGAGAATAATTTTTGACTAAAAACATTTTTAAGCACACATGTCCTTTTAAAAAAAAAGTGGGCTGGCCTTAGCCCAGCGGTTCCTTCCGCTTACCTTCCTAACCATGTGGCCTGGTGGCCGACCACCATGTGCCCGGGTTCGAAACCCATGAGCACTCTGCAGCCCCTAAAAAATAATAAATAAATAAATAAATAAATACAATTTTAAAAATATTTTTAAAAAGTGAGACAAACTAAAATTAGGTCAGTAGATAGCCAGATGAGTACCAGGGTAGATCGCAGTCTCCATGCTGAAAAGGAAGGTAATGGCACAGACTCAAATACCTTTTAAATTAAGCAAAGGGAAAGAAATAATACTTTGAAAAACAGGTTACTGGGATCAATTGTGCCCCCTGGTGGTTAATTGATGCCTTCTCCAGGAAGTTGCGCTCAAAGGAAATGACAGGTCCACCTCGCCCCTAATGTGCAACCCTCTCAAAGAAAGGCTACAGCCATGGTACCCGAAACCCTTTTACATCTGTTTCCATAAAATACTTAATCTTCAGCCGCTAATTTTTCTGACGTCCTGTGGTATCAACAAGCCAAGAGCAGTGCTAGTTAAACCTGTGTTGTCTCTGCTGGATTTGTCTTGATCCTGCCAGAGGCACAGCCCCATGCGTTATCCTGAGCATGGGCATCACCTCCTTTATGTCAACCTTTTCTAACTCTCACAGATGAGCATTATATGTGAAGACACAAAGCTGGCTTTGTATTTTGAACACACTACCTATATGTGGATATGTTCAGATATACAATCTACAGATATGTGCTCAATCCATCAGTGTCACAGGTGTATAATCTAGGTGCTCACACAGGACTCCATGTTTGATTGAATTATTTGCTTTTGTTCTCTTAATATTTTTAAATATTTCTAAACAAAAGGCCGTGTATCTTCACATGCAGTGGGCCTCACAAAATAGATAGCTGGTCCTATTTTTAAACTACCTCACAAGTCCATTTTAAATAATTTACATTTCTCCCGTTGGAAATGAGAAACCTGAGGCTTTGGGTGATTACAGGACTGTTTTCGAAGTCCCACAGCTGGTGAACTGTTGATCCAAGTTAGAGTCTCCATATGGTGTGAGAGTTTCTCATCTACCTGAAGTTCACCCAGAGGCCTTTTAAAATGCAGATGCACAGACCACAGATCTAGTAGGTCATGACTTGGGGAAGCATAGTTTTGAAATCTGCACCTTGAATTATTCTTGCACTGGTTAGAGAACAGTCTAGATTCTGTTCTCTAGAACAGAATTCAGTCTAGATTCATTGCTAATTATAGAAGCCAACATGAACCTTCAGTCGTACAAGTCACTAATAAATGCTATGCTGCTTAACTGAGCATCATTCAGTTACAGACAGACCAAGTCTTTTCCCTGCAAAACAGCACCAGTGTTTTCTAATACAGGGAATGTTTAAGAGTTTTAAATGCTAAAGGTCTTACCAGTGCCTGCATTTGAGATAGTTTTGTCCGACACTTGGTCCATGGATTGCCCTGTGGGACCAGGACGTGGAACCTTTCAGGTAATGCAATATGTGACTTCAGAAGAATTTTTCTGAGCAGAGACTTAAAATCTCAAATACGTAATGGTGTCAATTAATCAACCTCTTATTAGTCTTGGAAATTTATTGAAATAAGAACTTAACAAGTTACACACTGTGCAGAGTTTGTGGTACAGAAGACACAAAACTCAACACTTCTAAAATGTTCATGACCAGATGGAAGACTATACAGTCATTTTAAAAATCAGACAAATTTTTGACATGGGAAAAATGGTGATATTATATATAGAAAAGTAAGATTCAAAATTAAACTGACACTGATTTAAGTTCTTTAAAAAAAGAGAGAAATATATATTGAATGTTGATGAGATGAAGGATACATTATTTATGTAATTGTGTCTAACAGTGGGATTCCTATTCCTTTGTTTAGAAATAAAAGTTAAATCTTTTAACATACCTTAAAAATGTCCCTTCCTGTTACTTAGGATTTGTTACTTGTTTTGCTTTCTCTTATTTGTCATAAAGTAAAATACTAAATTTTGTCAAGTCAGCCTTCCAGATATATGTGTGCCCTCCTGCCTGTCTCTGTGGTTGAGATTTACAGGCCAAACTTGTAAAACAGCTTTTCTATGGCTTCTCTGCTTTGAGGCGCATCCCTTACCCTGGGTGCTCTACTCACTAGCTGCAAGAGTTTGCACACTTTATCGCTAAATAAGCCCAGGCAAACACCTAGGTAGCAAATGTGGATTATTGAATAAGCAGTATGCAGACAATAATCTTCAGACCAGGTGCTCTCCCACTGGCTACCTGAGAGACTCATTAGTACACAGAGATTAATGTGCCTCTTGGCCGTGGAGCCAGACATGGTGGAAGTGTCCAATCAACCTATCCATGGTCTCCCCGTAGGAAAATTCTCCTCATCCTGTAGCGTGGGAACCACTCAGTGCAGAGTGACGAGCAAAGGCAATGCCTTTGGGACAGCTTTTCTCTCTTCTCTTTCACTCTGCTTAGAGACAAGTCAAAGCCCTGTGGCTGACCAGGCTCTTTGCTCTCTTACCTCAGCTCACAGCCCCCTCCTCATTTCTATGTTCTAGCCACATCTGAGATGAGCTGTAATCTCTAAACCCCAAATCCTTCCATGCCTCACTTAATCATTCAGTCAAAGCCTATTTACTTATTTTTTTATTTAGCACTGGGGACTGAACCCAGGGCAAGTGCCCACTGAGATACATATTGGCTCAGATTCTGTTCTCTCTGTGAAATCTTTTAAAGTCAAAACTAGTTATTTCCAATTATCTAGGCTCCTCTGATTGAATGCTGAAGCCTCTATAATAGCTTTCTCTTGATCCTATCTTATTTTCATCATTTGTGGACACTTCTCCTCGCTGCATTTCAATGGAATCTCCTCCTGACCCAGAGGTTGGCATTTATTTCCTGAAGGCTAGGTGGTAATAGGGGGAACACTCATCTGGACCGTTGTAGACCTTCCTGGTGTTAGCACTTGTGTCCTCCCACGTGCAGCACCAGATTGCACATGGCTAAGTCTGTAGATTCTTTGTAATCCAGTAGGATAGTGACAAATTCTGATTGGCCTTTATAAAGGAGTCTTCAAAGATTTCTTCAGTATTTGGCCCTTGACCTCATGTTCTCTGCAGTTTTAGGTCCTTAACTGGAGATTATGCACCACCCCCGCTACCTCAGTATCTGTGTGGGGAAGGGAGGGTATGTTCCAGAATTCTCTGCAAATACCCAAATTTGAAGACTCTCAGAGCCATTATATTAAATGGCATAGTATTTGCATATAACCTTTTGATATCATCCCATATACTTTCCTTTTTTTTTAGTATCAGGAATTGAACTCAGGACCTTATGTTTGCCAGGCAGGTGCTTCTGCCTCTGAGCTGTATCCCTGGCTGCCATGTACTTTAAATAATTTCCAGATTATTGACGACACCCAGTAAAATGCAACTGCTATGTAAATAGTTGTTATACTATATTGTTCAGAAATAATGACAGGAAAATGTCTGCACATGTTCAGTAAGGATGAAATTTTCCCTAAGATTTCTGAACTATAGTTTGTTTAATTGGTAGATGGGGAGCCCACAAATATGGAGAACCAACTGTACCATGAAGGTACACGAGACTATTTCTTTGATCATTTTCTATTCAAAAATCTTATAGCCTTTGAGGTGGAGTACTTTAAATACAGGGGGCAATTATTCTAAAAAAATAGGCTAATTTCAAAAAGATCACAAGTAGAAATGCTGCTGGAAAGGGTTGGGTAGGAAAGACAAAAAACAACCTTGGCCTATATTAAATAGTCTTTATTAAAATGCTACCAGGTTCATTCCTTTGTTTCATAAACTGTGTGTAATTATAGTATACAAAACCTCCAGATCTTCCTGCTATTAAGAATTTAAAAATATCTGTTCCAGATTTTCAAAATAAGTTTCTCATGTACAGTAATTATATCACATAAAATGTGCTATACTTAAAACTATGTTTATTATAGCAACTTAAATTTAGACTGCCTCTCTTAGGGTTGATTTAGTCATCTTTATAATGTTGCCTTGTTCATTTCCTAACAGGAGAGAAAGTAAGCCTATTTGATTGGAAGTTCATGGGTGCTAAGTTGATACCTGCCTTTGCAGAACATTCTAGAAGAGAAATAAGAAAAATAGTTTCAGGACAGTGGGGCACCATTTCCCCATTTTTCCAACCTTCACTGTTGAAATAAATCTCCAGGCTCTGCAGAAAGTGGCAGATGCTGCCAGAGCTGGCCAGTTACAAGGACTGATGCCATGGTGGGACAAAACATGGAGATTCAGAAGGTCTCTATTTTATTTTTTATTTTGAGACAGAATCTTGCTAAGTTATTAAGTTGCCCACCCTGAGCATGAACTCAGCCTTCCAACCTTCCAGAGTTCTGAGATTAGATGTGTGTGCATCACCACACCTGGCCCAGTATTTTATTGATGTTCTTCCTGTGTATGTGTGTGTGTGAACACGCGCTCACATTTGTGTGCATGTAACTATCTGTACTCTTGTATACAATTTTTAAACATTGTTATTGACTAGAAATGTTTGGAATTTTAAATAATTTGTTTTTAATAAACAGACTACATTTTAATATAGAAGCTCGTTTTGAAATTAGGACGCTTGCCTAGTTAACGCTAAGGCTCCTTCAGGACCAAGATTCTATAGTTAGGAAACTGTAAATCAGTGAGTTTATCATGTGAGAAGAACCACTGACCAATGACTCACAGTCATTCTTAGAACGAGAGCCTTTCCTGGTATGTATTGGGCAAATTTCATTTTTTTGTGAGATCTGTCTCCCAGTCTTAAAGTACAGAAATGCGTAGCCTCCTGATCCAGTTAAAACTGGATGATGACCTTTGCCATCATTGTGGTCAGATTTTCTAAACTCAACTAAATTCTGAGCAAAACAATTCTATAAAATCTACTGCTAACATTTACTTTGAATCATGACTTCTCCATTTGGTAGATTTTTGTCCAAGAAAGTCACTGCACTGAAACGTTAGCTTCCTCTTAAAATCTTTAGAACGGTGATAACAGTTACATGAGATTGCCAAGAGGGTGCCCCCCGCAGCTGCACACACTGAAAGACTTGAGAAGGGTTAGATGAGCAATGTTTGCAAAGCACTTAGCAGAGCCCCCGGCATATATTAGATATTCTAAAACATTGCCTAGCATTTTGATTATCACTTGTACTCCCACACAATTAGGACATTTTGTACTACTCTGATGTGGTAAAATCCATTTTCTTAGCCTAGCATTGAAGGCTTTCCATCTGGGTGGTGCCTGTAAATAAAATGGAGAGAGTAACCCTGACCCTAGTACTGATAGGAGCACTGATTATAGCAATCTGAGCTGAGGACACGAAGCATGTTCCTCAGGTGCATCAGGTTGCTTACTCCTATGCGCCACGGGTGTTTCTTTGATTCACCACACCCCCGTGGGGCTAACTTTCTTAATTTACAAAGTCTTACACACCAACTAAAAAGAGCTGAAAATTCCAAGAAAAAAAAATAGGTGAAGTGTTTGGTCACATAGCAAATACACAAAGTAATACATATGAAATAATCAATTTCACTCATTAAAAAGCTATACACTGGAGCAAAGTACTGTTTTTAACCTATTGAGGAAAACTGAAAAGAATCTCCAGCGTTGGTAACTGTGTGCAGATACGGGCTTTCTGGTGAACTGCTATAGTGGTGCAACCTTCGTTGAAGACAATTTAGCATTATTTGCCAAAATACAATACACAGTACACATTATTTTGATTTACCACTTCCAGGACTATAAGTTAAATTAAGAAATACATTCAAGACCTGCATACATGATTGAGGTTTAGCTCAGTGACAGAGAGCATGCTTAGTATATAAGAAGACCCTAGGTATTAAGACAGAATAAAAGACAGAAGGAAAGTTATGTCATTATGTGAACATCTCCAATGTGGATTGACTGGGTAGAGTGTGTAGGAACAGGATGTATAAACAGAGGTAGTTTTTTTAAAAAAAAATGCATAAGAAACTGAAAGGTGGTTACTTTTGGGAGAACAGGGTGGAGAATGGAATAGTTATTATGCTCTCCTAAAATCCTGTACGGTTATAATTATGTCTTTGGATATACTTTCTTCTCCTTTTCTCTTTTCTTTCTTCCTTCCCTCCCTCCCTTCCCCTCCTGCTTCTCCTTCTCCTTCTTTCTTTAGGGGTGAGTGGGCAAGTTCTCTACTGCTGAACCACACACCCAAATACTTTTTCCTCTTAATTATTCATCAAGTAAAGTTGATCTTTGAAAACCATGATGAGATATTGTTATGGCTGATACACTGTGTCAACTTGGGGAGTCTAGAGATTTGGCTGAGTGACTCAACAGGAAGCCAGGGTGCTTACTTTGTATACATCTTGAGCCTGCAGAAGAGGAGGGCATGGACACTGTGTGAGAGCTACACGCCCCCTAGGTGGCAGTAGCCTGTTTACAACGTAAGGAAAGAAAAGGGGCTGCCTGCAGCCATTCCTCCCTTTTTGCTCTTGTTTTTGCTGTGTTCTGCCTCCATGAATGTTCGCCCTCTGCCATGTGCCACTCTGCCTCAGAACCAGCCAAGTATGGACTGAATCCTCCACAAACGATAAGCTAAATAAAATTTCCTTCCTTCATTTTGGGCGTTGGGTATTTTGTCTCAGCAATGAGAGAAAAGTAACCAAGACATAATTTGGTACCAGTGGAGTTGGGTCATTGCTGTAACTATACCCGACCATGTGGTTCAAGAGCCTTTGGAAATGGCTTGTGGGAAGAGTTTGGAAAGGTTCAGAGATGTCACCTGAAAGAGATGCACTAGAACAGCTTCAGCTGTTCTGTCTGGGAGATTCTGGTCAGAGCTCAGCAGACCAGCAGGCTGGTAGAAATCCTACCAGTAAACACCAGGTTCAGGAGGTTTCTGTTGGAAAGGACTGCATTGGTTGTTGGACTCCAGATGAAGTATGTTATGGCTTGGCAGAAAGTTTGTCTGCATTTTGCTTATGTCCAGAGACTTTGCCAAAGACTGAGATTAAGGGCGGCAGCAAACTGATAAATCTGGCAAAAGAAATTTCAAGGCTGTCAAATGTTGGGGAAGTGGCATGGCTATTGTTGGGGGCTTTTAGCCAGATTTATACTGAGAATCAAGAGCAAAGAGCCCAGCAGTCTGATTTAAAATGTTGTGAGTTTGGCCAGAAAGGAAGTTCCAGTAAAGCTGTGGATTGCAAAGATAAGGCTGAGGAGATCTCTATTGCTGAGAAGGAACAAAACAATGGAAAAGATGGCCTGAGGGCATCACAAGCAGCAAGTCTCCACCCTTTGTAGCCTGAAAATGGCAAGAGTGAAAGACCTTGCCTTGAGAAGGAGGCCACAGAGTGCCATGTTCCAGAATGGCGGCAGCGGCCGCACCAGGTTCCAGAATGGAGGCGGCATAGAGAATTTGCTCCTCAGAACTGGATTCAGTGTGCCCAGAGATCCAGGCACTCCACCCCTATGGCCAAGAGAGAGGAAAATTTGGCTATTGCTCCAGGTGGCAGCAGACCTTGGCATCATCCACGTGACCCTGGCTTTAGGTGCATGGAGAATGCAAGAGTTCTGAGGCTAAAGAGGCTTCCACACGGATTTCAGAAGGCCTGGGAGGCCAGGCAGTGTGCCCCTGAGAGGGCAGTGTGTGAAGCTGTGAGTGTGAAGCAAAAGGTGCCCTGGAGACCTCGGAAGTTTAGAAAAGACAGGACTGTGGATCATCTGAGGAAAGCTGCAAGGGGGGAGCAAAGGAGGCCTAAGAGAAAAGCTATGGAGACTGTAACCACCAGAAGTGCCATAGGGGTGGACTCATGCAAGCCCTTTGGAGCTCAGAATGTGCCGCAAGTTGTTTCAGATGCTGGATGTGGAATTATAGAACACAGTGTTAGCCCTGCTGGATGTTGGACTTGCTTTGCTCTCAATGCTCTGTATCCCCCTGTTTGTACCATTTGGAATGGTAATATTTCTTTTGTGCCATTGAACGTTGGAAGTGTTTAACTTTTCATTTGTATGGGGGCTTGTAACTAAAGAATTTGCCTTACATCTCCGAGGAGACTTGGGATTTGGACTTTTTAGCAATGTTGAAACTGTTAGGACCTTGGCAACTCTTACAGATGGACTAAATGTCTTTTGCATAAAGGGATGTGCAGGAGTCTTTAGGGGGTGAAATATTATGGTTCTAATATAATATGCGTTTGTGTCTGGAAACTGGTTTAAATAAATGTGTCTGGTTGCCAAGTTGACAAGGGGTGGAATATTATGGTTGATACATTGTGTCAACTTGGGGAGTCTAGAGGTTTGGCTGGGTGACTCAGCAGGAAGCCAGGGTGCTTACTTTGCATACATCCTGAGCCTGTGGAAGAGGAGGGCATGGAGACTGTGTGAGCTACGCCCCCTGGGTGGGGGTAGGCTGTTTACAATGTAAGGAAAGAAAAGGGGCTACTTGCCTGCCATTCCTCCCTTTTTGCTCTTGTTTTTACTGTGTTCTGCCTCCATGAATGTTCGCCCTCTGCCATGTGCCTCTCTGCCTCTGAGCCAGCCAAGTATGGACTGAGACCTCCACAAACTGTAAGCTAAATAAAATTTCCTTCCTTCATTTTGGGCGTTGGGTGTTTTTTCTCAGCAATGAGAGAAAAGTAACCAAGATGGATATGAAATTCTAAACAGAAAGAGCCTTCCTTTACTTCTGATTTTGCCTAGTATGAATAACAGAAAGTTTATAGTAATTTTCCTGTGTGTCAAAAGCTTGGGAATGAAGTTCTTTTCCACGAATTATTTTCTGTTTACCTTCTTTAGATTCCTAGAAATGTCTGTCCCCATGTGAGAACTTTTGCTGACTGGCATATTATTTTCCTTTCCAACTAAAGTAACCATCTTGGTTAGAGGGTGTGTAGCTTTGTTTGGCTCAGCAGACACATTTGAATATTCTTAGTTCTACTCTCTTGTCTGCTGGACTCAAGGAAAGAACTAATGTTACTTGTAGAATGGAAGAATGGATGATGGAGAAATGGAAGGACAGAAGAAGGGATAAGAGAGCGGGGGAGGGTGCTCCTGGTCAGACGAGCTGATTCTCCTCCTCTCTGGCCCCAGAGGCATCACTAGTGTATGTATTTGCAGTCAGCTGGGCAGAGCTTGGATTACCTTTGCAGAAGGCACATTTCTGCCATCTTCCTGTCCAGCCTTTCTCGTATTCTCTTGGAGTCTCACTGGTCTCTCAGCCTCCCTGCACTCACTCCAACACCAACTTTTTCTTATGCACATTTTTCTAGGTTTATCTCTAGTAATAAACACAGACTTTGACCTGGATGACTGTTTTTTTTGTCCCTTTTGACATAAATTTTGGCTTATACAGCTCAGGACTTGCTCTATTGTGAACATCTTTACACAAATATATTGAGTGCCAGGCACCAGTGTAAGGTGTGGGCCTAGTGCTCCTACCTTTGGACATCCCATGTAAATCTTGTGTACCTAATGCATAACCCCCGCAGAGCTGCCCTTTATTCCCAGCTTGTCAGCTAAGACAAATATAGAGGCATAAAATTATTTTAAATGGCTCATTTGAACATTGCATATAATTTATTAACTGGATTAATAAAAGCTACAATTTACTACTGTGCTGGAGTTCATATATGGAGAATCAAGAGAGTTAGAAAAGACCGTAAGAACAACCTGTGATGGGGTAACTCCACCCCACAAATGATGTGAAAGTCACATAATCTTTATCTTAGTACAGACGTGTTAAGCAGCACCACTGCTTATGTTTTACACGACAAGTGACAACACTGCTTTGTACGGAGGCCACTGCCACTTACATAGTCATCTTTGTAAGAACGTGAAATCTTTTTTCTAATGTGAAAGTGTGGCTGTGAGCCTTTTAGTTGCCAAAGTTTGAATGTATTCAAACTTATAAATGATGGAAAAGGTCTAAAGTCTCACTCTGGCCAAATGTTCATCTGTACCTATTATAAGCAGGTTGCACCATCACATTGGGGCTGAATAGAATTTCCCACCGTCACTTACGTCATGTAGGTAAGAAAGGTGCTGAGGGGCTCCAGGGAATGATTCCGGAAATAGTCAAATTCTCTGCATAGCTTTTTCCTCATCTCTGTGTCAATTTTGGAAACAGTAAGAAGATTTGTCTCATTCGCCAAAAAGTTCCCATAGTCAGTGGTCTGGAGATGAACTTTCAGATCTGAAATTAAGTGAAACACCAAATCAAGTTAAATTTTGAGCCTGCATGAGTAGCTTTTTCAACATTAGTTGAATCTCTGATAACTTTAAGGTAAATACATACTTACTATCTTATCAGACTTCAACATAAGGTTTGTATATTACTTAGAGTTGAGGGTTTATCTCTAGCAATGAAAAAGTCAATGTTATTCTTAATAACACTATAAATTATTATTAATGACAAAGTAAATATTATTTCAGCACAACGTAAAAAGTTCCAGTTATCTAAGAAGTCTGGCATTTTTGCACAGAGCTAAAAAAACCTGATAAACATCTAGATCAGAGATGGTGTTACCTGAGCAAGTTTACCTGAGTCATTTGAACACAGATGCTTGGGAAACTGTTGAGAGAGATACCAAGGCTCCATCTCAACTTGATAAAAAGAGGGGATTATAGTTAATAACTTCCATAGGTGTAGGAGATAGGACAGGCAGGCATCACTGCCCAATTTCAGCATCCTTTCATTACAGATGAAGAAATCATGGCTAGGTAATAGAGTAAAAGGATAGCTGGAGTTGTACTAGAAAGTAAGATTCTTTGCTTTTAAAATCTAACATAATTTCTGCCAGACCATGCTATGAGTCCTTCAAATATAGTCAGTGGTTCTGTTGACAGATAATTTAAATGAATTCCAGCTTTAGTTCTTACTTTCTCTTCAACAAACCATGTGTATTCTAGCATCTTTAATGTTGACCATACTCCACTCTTTAGAATCTCTCTCGCTACCCCTTTTCAAATTTGCTGATTTGAGTCCTTCCGAGATTTGATTATAACACTGAAATAATTGCTATTAGTGACCGAGTGCTTATTATGTACCAGATTTTGTACTAGACTTACACTATCTCACTCTCTCACTTCAAACGCATGGCCACTCTGAGATAAGAATGGTATTTATCCCCCTTTTGAGGTAAGGATGATGAAGCTCCAAGAGATGAGAAACTTTCTCAAGATCACACAGGTAAACTGGGATTTAAAAGCGACTGCAAAGTCACTTAAAAGTTACACTTTATTGTCAGCCAATACAATCAGACTGTCACTTGCCCTGCAAAGTCTCAGTTCTCTCAGGCAGAATTGTTCAAGGTCATTCATCTGAGTTTCAAAGTACTTTGACAGTAGCTTTAGCATAGCACAAGATATATAGGAGTGTGTTTTTTTGCTATACAGTTCAGGCTTCCCTTGACTTCACTTTGAAGCTCAGGCTGGCCTCAAACCTGTGGCAGTCCTGCCTCTGCCCCCTGAGTGCTCACATTACAGGTGTGTGCCAGCATGCCCGGCATTATATATAGGTTTAAGTATGATAACCCGAAACAGGGGTTATACTGTCTTAGTTATACCTTTTATCTGTGACTTCTTGCCAAGTCCCTAACATATAAGTGTTACATGAGTATCTAAAGTGATATGTGAATATCCAAAATGTCTTTGGTTCTACCTAGCCTATAAATTAGGGCCAATATAGTGACCTACTTGGTATACAGCCACAGGAAATGAAAGCAGCACGTTAAGGAGGCATCTACAGTTGCACACTCTCTGCAGCACTATTGCAAGCTCAGGGTCTATCAGTGGATGAATAGGTAACATTCACAGTGCAGTACTACTCAGCCATCAAAGAAAGGAAAGTCTGTCATTTGTGACAATAGAGATAAATCTAGAGAATGTAATGTTAAATGAAATAAGCAAGGCATCGAAAGGTAAGTACTACAGGATCTCACTGAGATGTGAAATCTGAAAATCTTTGAACTTATAAAAGTGGAGGGTATGAGGGCTCCACCGGCCCTCCAGACAGGCTGTATCGAGGCAGAGTTTAGTGGTTCGCTGGGTAACTCCTCCTACTCAACTGGACCCCCAGTGACCTTGAGGGCTTGTCTGTGGGGGCTTGACCATAGTGAACCTGGTTCCCTGCCTACCTACCATCTTTGAGGATGAGTGCTTTTCCACCTCCTACCATAGCAATTTGTGTACACCCATGTTTGTTACAGCATAGTTTGAAGCAGCCATGTCTCTTCCCAATGTGAGAGCCTGAGGGAGTAAATAAACCAAAAAGTACAGTTATTATCAGAGGGAAGATGACTGATTGGGTGGTAAAGCAACAGAGATGAGGGTGGAGAAAATTGATTAATCGAATGAGCCATCGTTTGTATAACTGAGTAACAAATGTGAAGATAACATTATGTAATACAGCATCCAGTGCTAATTCCCTACTATCTTCTCTATAATTTGGTTTATTGTTTTTGTGATAACTAATGTGAAGATAACATTATGTAATACAGCATCCAGTGCTAATTCCCTACTATCTTCTCTATAATTTTGTATTTCCTGTATTGTTTTTGTGTTATTCTGCTTTATATGTCTCCATTCTTTTGTCTTTAAAATAAAAATTTTAAAAAAGTGGAGGGCAGAATGGTGGTTACCAGAGACTAGGAAGGATTTATTTTGGGGAGAGATGGTGGTCAAAGGATACAAAATTTCAACTAGATAGAAATAATAACTTCAAGAGAGATCTATTGTATAACATACTGATTATAGTAAATAACAATATATTTTGAAAATTACTGAGAAAAAATTTAAGTGTTCTCAACAGAAAAAAATAAGTAAATGAATTAATATATGTGTGAATTTGCTCAATAGAATTATTCTGTTGACTATCTATCATCTTTTGATATCTTTTAAGACAATTTGGCTGGATGCTTTGATACACAGATGACATTTTCAAGGCCAATTGGGGGCAATTTCCTAAGTTCCTGTCTCAACATAAACTGCAGAGGCAACTCAATGATACAGCACTTTTGAGTTCAAAACGCAATATGGCAAAAGGAACGAGAGGGGGAGAAAGAGGGAGAAGAAGAAGAAGAAGAAGAAGAAGAAGAAGAAAAGAGAAGGAAAGGGAAGGAAATGGACGAGAGCTGTAGCTCAATAGCAGGGCGCTTGCCTAGAGTGTGCAAGGCTGAGTTCAACCCCCAACACTACACACGAAACAAAACTAAAACACACCGAGCTCAAATTGCAGCTAGAAGTCGTGGTGTGCGACGGCACAGCAGGGTGACTATAGATAAAGATAACATTCCTACATTTCAAAGCTACAAGAAAGGGTTTTGAAACTTTGCACCCTAAAGATGATATTTGATAAGACAGATGGGCTTAATTTGATTTAACATTACATAATGTGTACTTGGATTGGAATATCATATAGCACCTCATTAATATGTACAATTTTATCTTTTCATGTTTCACTTAAAGATTAATTGATAAAAAATTAAAAATCATACTGTACATGCCAAATATATACAAATTTGTAAAAAGGTGGTAGGATAAGTAAGAATTGAGCCAAACAAGTAACCATATGAAAACATGTTCCACATCACTGGTCATTTAAGAGATGCAAATGTAAAAACCACAGATTCCATCTTACTCCAGAAAGAATGGCTATCACCAAGAAATCAGCCAACAACAAATGCTGGAGGGGCTGTGGGGAAACAGGAACCCTTCTCCACTGTTGGTGAATGTAGAGTGGTACAAGCACTGTGGAAATCAGTGAGGAGATTCCTCCAAAAAAAAATAGGATTAGAGGTCCCATTCTGCCCAGGTATTCCCCTTCTGGGTATCTTTCCAGAAGAATTTAAAACATCATATCACAGCAATACATATGTACCCATGTTTATAGCAGTGCAATTTGTAATATGCCCATCAACAAAGGAAGGGATAGAAAGATGTGGTCTTTTTATACAACGGAGTACTACTCAGCCATAAATAAGGATAAGCTTGAGACTTTTATAGCTAAGTGGATGCATCTTGAGACCATACTTACTAGTGAAATAAATCAGACTAACCTTTATAAGCATTGTATTGTCTCCCTGGTGTGAGAAACTGAAGGAATAAATAAGGTGTCAAATGTACAATAGATATTATGAAATGAGAAGAAATTGTCCAAAAGGAAAAAGGAACAAGTATGGGTGAAACGGGAAAGGACAGTAGGGAAAAGGGAAGAAATGCAAGTCAGTTATACTATTAGTATCTCTTAGTTCATTAAAAAGGAAGGTTTGTGCTAATATCAATTGGAGAAATTTTTATGCCCATATCTTGTACCCTGAGCAACTATTTTAAAGATAACATGTAATGTATTAACTATCGTTATTTTATTACCTTGCTTTGAAATTTTGTTTTACCTTTGTTCCATAAAATAAAAACAGCAAGTGTTCTCCCTAGGGAGACTTGGAATGACCCTGGGATGGGTTGGGGTCTTTGACAAGAAGAATCCAGGGAGCTGCAGCGGGCTAGGAACTGATTGCTGTGGTAGCCTGGAAGGGTGGATCTACAGTTAGGCATGCTGTGGTTGGTGAGTGGGCAAGGTGCAAGGCACAGGCCTTCTTCCTCAGTGTTCAGAGCAGATTTTGCATGAAATATCACTTCATTGGACTGCAGAATTCATTTGCTCAATTACCTGTTTAATTAACTCCATTTAAGACAATTACACTTGTTTGCATGGCTTGTTAAGCTTTTATTTTGATGACACAGATTTTTATGTAATCTGACAGCTTGCATTCTCAGTACCGAGGAATATTTGCCAACAGAACTGGCACAAATGGCATTTCCTTCAGAACCACGATATTCTGCTCTGTGACATATGTTTCTTTTAAGCTAAGTAACTTTCAAACCTTCCAACTGCCAGTGAGATCCTGAAATTAAATGTCTCCCATTTGTCAGACCCGGTAGGAATCCTGGAACACAGTGCTGGAGTCAGTGAAGAGCAAATGGAAGAGAAACCGCCTCCCTTCTGCAGCAGCAAAGTGATCCAAGGGCCGCTCTTGTGAAGATTTTAAGAAAATCTTAGACTCTGAGGTGTTTTCTCTGCGACGATTACTGCCAACAACAGCGTTTGTACAATAGTTTTCTGGGTTATAAAATGGGTTGACAATTTTTCCCCTGAAGTGCCCTAAATGCTCATCTAAGTAGATGCATAAGCAATAGGACTTTGTGGTGGAGTAAGTTTGGGATAAACAGGTTTCTTTACAGTAGGAATTAGAAGCATTTCATACATTAACTTCGGTGTTTTCTTTGAGAAGCATGTGGTACAGAATGTTTCAAGCCGCTAAAGAACAATCGGCCCACCCACGGAGCACAACTGGGGAAATTATACTGCTTTTTACCCAGAGAAATAATATGGCAAATGGTGTTCAAAGTTTTTTTTTTTTTTAATGAGGAAGTAGAACATTTTCAAAACTGTGGAATCCCTACCAATTAAATCAATTTATTAGGTCCTAAACAGAAATAGAATGAAAGTATTCCAATAGGCTCTTTTAACAAATATCCAAGTATATCACAGAGCAGCTAAGTGTGTGCCCTCATGCTCGTTCACGATGAGAATATTAAAACAGTGTCTCCTCCGGGTTTCAGCCACTGAACTAGAGGACTTATATCTGAGATCACGGGGCTAGTGAATGAGTCAGGCTGGGGAATGGAGACTTAATGGTTGTCTTTTATTAATACGTTGGCAAATCAGTTTTAGGAAATTATTAGTTTTTCCATGCAGCTTCCCGTTTGGATCTCTGTGCACAAGGGCGTGTCTGACCTTTCACCCGCTGGTGGATTGTGCCAAAGAAGCACCGTTAGAGACTGTCCAGGGTGCTGTCCCCAAAGGGAAGGGCACTGCTTTCCCCTTCTCTCCTCTGCTGGTGCTGAGCAGTTTCCTCATCCACAAAATGGATGTAGGAGATGGGGGGGGCGGGGTGGGGGGAGCATCTGCCCATTATGCTCAAGGCCTGGGCCTTCCTCTCTCCGTGAGGATACACAGTCCGCTTTCAGGTTATAGCAGGGTGGAATGAAGCGGCAGTCCTACAGATAGTGCAGGGAAGAGCCAGGTAGAGCGGAGGCTGCTCAGCCCGCGCACGACTACACGCTTCTTGCTGCCTCCCCCACCGCGGCCCAGCCCGCTCGCCGCCTGTAGAAAATGGTGAAAGAAACCACTTACTACGATGTTTTGGGGGTGAAACCCAATGCCACCCAAGAAGAACTGAAAAAGGCTTATAGGAAACTGGCTTTGAAGTACCACCCTGATAAGAATCCAGATGAAGGAGAGAAGTTTAAACAGATTTCCCAAGCGTATGAAGTTCTCTCAGACGCCAAGGAAAGGGAGCTATGTGACAAAGGAGAAGAACAGGCGATCAAGGAGGGAGGAGCCGGTGGCGGCTTTGGCTCCCCCATGGATGTCTTCGATATGGTTTTGGAGGAGGAGGAAGGATGCAGAGAGAAAGGAGAGGTAAAAATGTGGTGCACCAGCTCTCAGTTACCTTAGAAGATTTATATAACGATGCCACAAGGACACTGGCTCTTCAAAAGAATGTGACTTGTGACAAATGTGAAGGCCGAGGTGCTAAGGAAGGAGCTGTGGAGCGCTGTCCCAACTGTGGAGGTACTGGAATGCAGATTAGAATTCGTCAGACAGGACCTGGGATGGTTCAGCAAATCCAGTCGGTGTGCATGGAGTGCCCGGGCCATGGGGAACACATTAGCCCTAAAGACAGATGTAAAAGCTGCAAGGGAAGGAAGATAGTCAGAGAGAAGAAGATTCTAGAAGTTCACATTGACAAAGGCATGAAAGATGGCCAGAGATAACATTCCATGGTGAAGGAGGCCAAGAACCAGGACTGGAGCCAGGAGATGTTATCACTGTGTTAGACCAGAAGGACCGCGCTGTTTCTACACGACGAGGAGCAGAGCTTTTCATGTGTATGGATATTCAGCTGGCTGAAGCACTGTGTGGCTTCCAGAAGCCAATATCCACTCTTGACAACCACACCATAGTCATCACCTCTCATCCAGGTCAGATTGTCAAGCATGGAGATATCAAGTGTGTGCTGAATGAGGGCATGCCAATTTACCGTAGACCGTATGAAAAGGATCGTCTGATCATCGAATTGAAGGTAAACTTTCCTGAAAATGGCTTTCTCTCTCCTGATAAACTTTCTTTGCTGGAAAAACTCTTAACCAACAGGAAAGAAGTAGAAGAGACTGATGAAATGGATCAGGTAGAACTGGTGGACTTTGATCCAAATCAGGAAAGACATTAAAATGGGGAAGCCTACGAGGATGATGAACATCACCCCTGAGGGGGTGTTCAGTGTCAGACCTCTTAATGGGGCCAGTGACTGATACTGCTGGCATTTAGTGTGCAGCGGTGAATGTGTGAAGGACTATAATCATCGTATGCTCACTACTTGCTATTGTTTTTGTTTCAATATTTAATTATAGTAGTGTTTTCAAAGTTAAATGAAGCAACAAAAAACCCACTCAGCTACCTAATATTTGACAAAGGGGTCAACCAAACCCACTGGAAAAAAGAAGGCCTGTTTAATAAATGGTGCTGGAAAAGCTGGCTTGCCTCTTGCTGAAAACTGAAAATAGACCCCAGTCTATCACCATGCACCAAACTCAGGTCAAAATGGATCATAGACCTCAACATTAAAACAGAAAC
>PVLD010014584.1:0-51785 GCA_004027595.1 Dinomys branickii | reverse complement strand
GAAGACATAGGAGTAGGCAGAGAGTTCATGAACAAAAATGAAACTGCAAGGGAAACACTTCAAAGAATCAATAATTGGGACCTCATTCGACTGAAAAGTTTTTGTACATCTAAAGAAATCACCAGCAAAGTAAAAAGAAAACCCACAAATTGGGAAAAAATCCTAGCTGGCTGTCCCTCAGACAGAGGTCTTCTATCTAGAACATACAAAGAATTAAAAAGCATGTACCTATCCAAGTTCAAAGACCCAATCCAGAAATGGGCATCTGAGATGAATACACACTTTTCAGATAAAGAAATAGAAATGGCAAATAAATATATGAGAAAATGTTCCACATCCTTAGTCATTTGAGAAATGCAAATAAAAATATCGAGATTTCCTCTCACCCCAATAAGAATGGCCAGTATGAAAAAGTCATCCAATAAGAAATGCTGGCAAGGCTGTGGAGAAATAGGGACTCTATTACACTGCTGGTGGGAATGCAGACTGGTGCAACCACTGTGGAGAGCCATTTGGAGATTTCTCAGCAAACTAGGTCTAGAGTTTCCATTCAAACCAGCTATTCCTCTTCTGGGTATTTTCCCAGAAGATCTGAAAACATCATATCAGTCTGATATATGTGCACCCATGTTTATAGCAGCACAATTTGTAATAGCTAAAATGTGGAAGCAACCCAAGTGCCCATCCACAAAAGACTGGATTAAAAAATTGTGGCATTTTTATATAATGGAATATTATTGAGCTATAAAGAAAGACAGTTTTGGGGACTTTGTAGGCAAATGGTCAAAACTGGAGTCCATACTCATAAGTGAAATAAATCAGTGGTACATGTGCAGGCAACGTGTTGTATCACTGGTGTAAGAACCCGAGGGTGGGAATATAAACTAAGAGACATGAAGGAAATCTGTTCAAAAACAAAGAACAGATGGGACGAAGGAAAGGAGAAAAGAAAGAGGCAAAAATGTATGTATGTATATATGTATATACATATGGGCAGGAGGGCTAACATGGTTCTACTAGTGTATTATATCAATTAATGCTAAGGAATAATTGATGACGGGTTATTCAATCAATCTTGTATGTCTGTATGTGTTATCCTGAGCACAAACTTCGAAGATATCAATATGCAAAGCAGCAATTATTGTTGGTTTTTATTTTATGTTATTTTATTTTAGTTGTTTTTTTTTGTCTTTTGTTTTCTGTTTTTTGTGTTTTTCTGTTGTCGAGATGATTAATTGTTTGACCAATTTCGCATGTCTGTATCTGTGTTCATGTATATACACTTCGAAGATATCAATAGGTAAAGCAACCATTGTTGAGTCCATGTCACCTTGTCTGTAAATCAGCTTCGATTGCACTATTTCTTATGCTAATTTGTGTCTGTTTGTTAATATGTTTTTGTGCTTTTATATTTTAAAATAAAAAAAATAGTAAAGATAATTATTCAATTGTCAACAATCTACCTTCAAGTTATCTTACTATGAAACCTACAGAAAACTTTAATTACATTTATTTTTAAATGTAAGAAGAAAACTTAAAAAGTAAGCATGAAAGGCCCCATTTAGGGCAGCAGTAATGGAGGCTCAAGGTCATGAAAAAGAGGCTGGAGCCCGGGAAGGATCCACCTGCCTGATGGGTCAGTACTGACCTCACCCCGCCTCAGTGCACGGTCACTGCACCCAGGGATGGGACTGGAAAGCCGCACTCCAAGACACATTGATGGCCATAAATATTTTCAGTGTTCCAAAAGAATAAAGA
Source organism: Dinomys branickii (assembly GCA_004027595.1). Taxonomy (NCBI): domain Eukaryota; kingdom Metazoa; phylum Chordata; class Mammalia; order Rodentia; family Dinomyidae; genus Dinomys; species Dinomys branickii. The sequence goes on along the minus strand of PVLD010014584.1, from coordinate 50,027 downwards.
CAAGTGGTATAATCATTTAAGTAACAAGATTGAAAGAGGAAAAAAATAAATCGTGGTAGACAGGAAAAGGAGATGAAAAATTTCAATGTGACAAATTACCCAGCTGAATTTATTAAGACAGAGAACTACCGCACATAGAATGTGCCTCAGAGCGTGCTCCCAGGGCTCTAAGCAAGTTAAGATGTCCACCGAAACAGCATTCTGAGTTTAAATTTGGGAAACGTTGGGATAAGCAAAGCCAACAGGTTACTTCTAGCATTTCTGTAGTCTTTAAAATACTATAAATTCCCTGTTAATCTCCAAAAGATACATTACTTGATTATAGAATCATATCACAGAGTATTTTCTTTAAAAATCTATCAATAGGGAGAAACGCACAAGATGTGTTTACAAAGCTACCCTGACAGTGAATGTAAAAAAAAGAAAAGAAAATCGAGCCAGTAGGACAACAGAGAAAATCAATTGGAGACCATTACCAGACCCAGCAGAGGCTAATTAAACAACTGTGTAGACCGCAAGAGGAGAACTACCACAGTTACAGGCCTGCTCATTAAGTATTGTTCTCTCTGTCATTACGCCCACTGAATTCATGCCCTTTGTCAGAGGACACTGGGAGGACAACACAGTATTGCAACTTTCCACCCTCAGCTGGGATTCATTCCGATGAGGAATGTGGGCCATATAAAGCCAAGTCAGTCATGCTCTTCACTTTGAGAGAGTGAGCCACAGAGAAGGAGAATGATTCCCTCCCGATTTGCTTTAAAATGTCATAAATACTTTACTTTGGACTGAGCTAAATTCTGGAAACCCTGAGGTGTGAGAAAAGGATGTGCAGTGATCCATTTTATCTGTACTAGAACTATCAAGAAGGGCGGGTGTACCTTGGCAATGAAACACTTTTGAAAGCCCAATAAAATATTTAAAACTATCTGAGCTCAACATGTTGACTCAATGAAAGGTAATACCTGAGAACAGTGGTGGCAGACCTATGGCACAAGGCCCCAGCGGGCTGTTATCACTGAGAGCTCTGAAAGGTTCGCCGTCACTGCCCCTTCAACCACACTGGTCCAAACTCAATGGAGCACACATCTGTCTGGAAGCTGCTAACACTTGCTTGAGTTTATCACTTGTGACCAACAGGGTCACGGCACACTCTGCCTTTCTACTAACGGTTGGCTTTTGAGTATTATCCTAGTGCCACTATTAAATCATCCCTCTTCCTCCCTAAAACAGCTGTTTCAGACTAAGCATGGTCACTCTCAGCCCAAGCCAAATGGTACCATTGTCTCCGTGGAGGTCAGGTAATGGGAAGTAGGAAGAAGTTCAGATGGAAAGAGGAGCAAGAGAGGGGGAGGAGGAAGGGAAAGAAGGGAAAGGGAAAAAAAGAAATTGGAAGGGGAAAAACGGAAACGAAGCTTTTGTAAATGGTCGGTGGAAGAATGGTTGGATGGAGGGGAATGGAAAAAAGAATTAAGATATATTATGTACAGGTACAAAGTCCCTATCATGAGTGTGATCGGTATGTATGACAAATCTGTGCTAATAAAAATTATTAATAAAACCAAGAAGCCTCCATTTGGAAGAAGAGCACAGAGGGAATCTGCCATATGCACACACCTATTTTTAAATCATAGCTCTGCTAACCATGTGTTCTGAGGGAGATAATGTTCTCCCTGGTCATGCGTTTCCTCACAGATAAAACAGATAACAGTAGCAACAAGTTCAGGGTCATTACAGAGATTATATATCCTGAGCTTGGTCTAGTAGCTCATGTTTAGCATGCACTCTACAAATGCTAGCAATACTGTAACACCAAGCGTCCCAGAGTTCCTTCATACACACATTTCAGATGAATAATACAAAGTCCTGATAGAGTGATATGGACAATTATGTTAGAAAACCTCTGTAAAGTGTCTAGCAGAGTGCCAGGCATACAATATAAATGCAGTAAAATATATTTCCTTCCTCTCCCTAAATCTACAAGAGTGATAGTCTTAACAATCCACCACCATTTGTTGTTTCACTATATAAATAGAATTCCTACACCTGGAAAAAAAAAAGCCAAGAAAGAACAGTGCCAAAACAGAACTAATGGCTAGAAAATAAAACCTACTTTTGAACAGATTTCCTTCATGTCTCTTAGTTTATATTCCCACCCTCAGGCTCTGGGATGAGGGAAAGGAGAAAAGAAAGAGGCAAAAATGCATGTATGTATGTATGTATATACATATGTGCAGGATGGCTAACACGGTTCTTCTATTGTCTTATGTCACTTTATGGTAAGGAATAGTTGATGACTGGTTGTTTGATCAATCTTGTATGTCTATATGTGTTCTCCTGAGCATACACTTTGAAGTTATCAATATGCAATGCAACAACTATTGTTGGTTTCCTGTTGCTTTGTCTATAATTCAGTTTTGATTATACTGTTACTGTGCTACTTTGTGTCTCTTTGTTAATGCTTCCTCTTTTTTCTGTTGATGTAGTTCTTTCTCTTTCACACTTAAAAAAAATTATATAAAAAAAAGAAAAAGGAAGGGATAATTATCTATGTATGTATGTAAGTATGTATGTACATGCAGCGTATCTAACATAGTTGTACTACTGACCTAGGTCACTTTATTGTAAGGAATAGTTGATGATTATTTGTTTGATCAATTTTGCAATTTTGATCTGTTTTCCTGAGTATACACTTCGAAGTTATCAATATGTAATGCAACAACCATTGTTGATTCCCTGTCACCTTGTCTGTAACTCAGTTTTGGTTGTACTATTCTTATGCTACTTTGTGTCTATTTGTTAATGTTTTTGTTCTTTTACTTTTAAAATAAAAGTGTAAGAAAAAAAAAAAAGAAAAGAAAACCTAAAAGGAAGGTGATAGACACTGAGGTTAACTGGCTCAAGTCTACAGGAGACTCAACATTCCAGCGTGTTGGAAGGGTGCTTGACTTGGGAGTCACATTTTTTTGAACCTCTATTTTCTTCCCCATTCTTCATAGCTTCCCCAGCCCTCCCACTCTGACCTCACCCTAGTCTCAGCACACAGAAGCAGTCTAACCAAAAGAGAGGACCCATCTCATCTGCAACCATCAAAAACTGTGAAGGAGCTGCGATTTCACCGTACTTGCAAGCTAACAAGTTCATCTGCCATAGCTTCGCTGATGCCTGAGAAAATTTAAGACTCCTCAGTCAGGGGCACCAGCAGTCAGCACAGCACTGGTGCTGGTTGCCTGAGCCCAGATTCCCATTGTGGATATGGAAAGGGCCATGTGGCCAGCCACACATGCACTAGGCTGTGTTACAGGAGAATCCCAAGCTAAGGGAATCTGAGTTTTCTATGATGGTCACAAGGCACCCCTAACCTTGGTCGTGGAAGGAGCAATTTCATTTTTCTGGTACAGATAGTAAACACACACTATTCTTACAGGGAGACTCGATCTCTATCATCCAGGGCTGTTTGTATAAAGTGTCCCTGGAGGAGACCCACACAACAGAGGCAGTCAGTGCTTCTGCTCACAAGCTGTACAGAACAACAGACGACTGTGCAGAGCTGTCCCCAGCACCAACCAGAACTCATGGAATGTGCCGCCCACCTTCCCCCGTCTCCCCCAAACACACAGCGGTCTGTGCTTAGATAAATTAGGGAACTAACAACCACAGTTTAAAAAACAGTTGAGAGTAGAACTTCTCAGAGTGTTCATAGCCCAACCTGACTTAGTGACTTTCCAACAGGAGGATACAGGATGTAGTATTTCGAAACCCATTTTTCATAGAACACCTATTAATATTTCCCAGAGGAATAGTCTTTGGGTGATACTTTGGAAAATCTGGGGAGATTTTATACCATGCACCCAACACCATCATCCTCCCTTGCAGAAGATTAGCTAATTTACTATTTATTTCCTAAAATCCCTAATCCAAGTATTAAATTATTGAAAGAAAAAAATGTATGATGCAGGAAAAAAATGTAGAAAGCAACAGAGCCCTTAAACCTAAGTGAGATAAGCCCTGAGCGCTCTCTGCCGCACAGGGAATGCTCCAAACCAGCAGCTGCTCTAAGGACTGGCCGCTTGATCACAGGGCACTCACAGACTGTCTTTGTTGTAGCACACTGGGTTTCTTTCCAAGCAAGCTGGTGTGGCTGTAGTTACACTGGGTCATGACTAGTCATGTTTCCTTCTCAAATTCTCCTGTACATTTTCCTACAAGCAATGTTTCCATTCTCCTCATGCCAATGTTTTATTCCACCAACCGGACCTTATAAACCTCTGGGTTTATTTTAGTCTAAATTTGATAAATGTTACCTAAAGTCAGTCTTCCTTTTTGTTTTCATTTAACAAAAAAAAAATTAAATCCACGTTTGTTTAGAAAAATCAATTCAAAGTTTCTTCATTTGTTCCTTATTCAGTTTTTACAATTCAAAGTTTCTTCATTTGTTCCTTATTCAGTTTTTCCGCCTCCAACAGGGTTGTGATTGAAAGGTCAAGCTTGACCTCGTAAGCAAGCAGCGGAAGACATTGGCTTAGTTATCTGGAGCACAGCCCTGAAATGAACTCCAGCAAAGCCTTCTGGGAATTTCAAAGTGACGGCAATGTCAAGTTATTTGACAAAGTCCCATAAAGCTTTGTAGGCATGCAGTTCTTCACACCTTGCCCCCGACAGTGCCTTAGTCTCTAAGCCTGCTGGGGAGGGGAGACTGGCAGGTCAGCTGGCATCCACTGCCACAGGCATCCATCCCCTGGCTGTCATCATCAGGTTCTATATTAGCAACAACTCACTGGAGAAAGGGAGGTAGAGGCAGACAGACAACAAGTGGGTTGGGGGCTTGTCTCTAAGTTTAGACATAGGAGAGGGAAGGGTCGGAACTTTTCCAGGTATGGCAGAAGTCGAAGAACAAAAGGGCCTGAAAGTCTACAGAATCCAGCACCACACCCCTCTGCATGTTCACCACACCTCAGCATCCTGGACCTGCACTCTGACTCCCCATTGTCCAGCTTCCTGTCTGCAAACTGCAGTGGGGCCACTCGCTCTACATTCAGAGTTTAGAGGAGATCAACGGACACAGATCACACTAACTTACATCCAGTCACTCTACTAGTTTTGGATTTTGCCATAACATAAATATCGACTTGCACATTTGTACAGAAAGGAATATCTAACTATTACCATGGCATTCTAAATCTTTTCTGGACTGTAGCTAAGCAAAAAAGTACATTTTCATTTCCAAATTTTAAAAAATGAATCATTAATTATATAGGTAAGGAAGGGGGAAGGGTAAACTTCCAAATATGAAATTTCATTTAAATGTGGGCTACATAAGAAAACTTCCACAAAATTGCATTAAAATCTCTGCTAAAGCCTTTATTACATGTACTATTTGTAGGTCTTTTAAATACCTATTTTCTGACAATATAAACTTTTTAAAAGTCACTTCTACGTAATGTCCTTCCTTGTGCAGTAACCACAAGTTACAGGCCAAGGAGATACAGGTTGCCAGGCATCTTCCTGGACCTCACGTCGGAACCACCAGGGAAATTTAAAAGTACACCCCCACCCCTTAAACTCGCTGACTCAGGTGGATCTCAGGAATCTGTCTGTTTAAATGCTCCTATCTAGACTGCAGCCAGTGTTAGAACTACCACAGCACTGAATGTGCACATTTCTAGCAGTATCTAACTGTTCATAGGGAAAGAGATGGTTCCATTTATTTTGCTACTCTTCTGAAATGAGAGGCCTAATAGCACTGTCCCACATTCATCCTACATCACACTGGGGGAACCATTTCTTCAAGGACAGGATTGAAAGGAACAACTTTTAAATGAAAGTATATACACATATATGGAGTGTCTGTTTCCAGCTGCAAAAGGATGAGAAACACAAGGTCATTACCAACAAATGTCAAGCCTGAAAAGGCTGTGTGGCTGGTAGCTAAAGCAAAAACGCTCCTGAATAGAGGAACAGTTAAAAAAAAAAAAAAAAAAAAAAATATATATATATATATATATATATATATATATGTTTAAGAAGTTATTTCTAAGTTTTTTAAACTTTACAAAACTTTCTTTTCTTTTTACACTAGTTCAAACAGAAATAAAAGTGGTTCTTCTCACTTTCCCACTGGGAAAGGCTTTATCAAGGCTCCTAATTTTGATCAAACCGTGGCTGCCCCCTGCTGGCTGTTTACCCCAATCACAAGGTCTGGAGCAAGACTTAAAAGTCTTGAAAGATTCCAAGTTTCACCTTTGAAGGTAGAATAGAAACTAAAATTCGTCTCTGAGTGCCCTAGTGCCCTGATTCTTATAAAATGACTGTGTCTGAGCCTTTATCTTCTGAGGAATCAACAATTTTAAAACTCATCAACTTTGAGCTGTGTTCCTAAAACAGTGCAAGACACTTTTATGCATTTTTTGCTTCCTGTGTTTGTGTGCTCTTTACTCACGAGGTATATATGCATCAGTGTAAGTAATCTTAGATTCTGCTAACTCTCAGCATCAGGGTGCATCCAGCCATGGCCCCTGGAGCCCACCCAGCCCCCTCCTGCAGGCCAGGCCGCCCTGTCCCCAGCAGCAGAGGTAGCTCTTCTGGTGGTCTTGGATCCACACTGGAGTTCTCATGACCAATCCAACACCGAGCCAGGCCTGCCCTGGGGAGCTCCAGCTCCCTGACCTGGCTATAGCGTCCCATTCTGTGGACTTCCAGCTCCTGTTCAGCAAGTGTTGAGATGCCAGACACTCACTGTGGTTGCTGTCCTAGTCTGTTGGGAAAATGGCCATCGTTTCTACTTGGAGGCCATTAACAAGACACCCCAACTGCTCTCCCAGTCAGGATTTCTCCATGACATTCATACACAGGCCTAAGTCAAAGAGAAGGGCCCATATACAAACTGAGGTTTGCTTTTGTCTGTGATGGAGATCAAAACAGGGCCTCAAGCATACTAGGCAGGTGCTGCACCCCTGAGCTACTCCCCCAACCTTAATTAGCATTTCAGAATTATGTTTTTAAAAAACTGACAGCTCCACGTCTGTGGTAATCAGCTGTATCCCCTTTGCTAAAAGTCAAATAAAAGCTTTCATGCTTCTGCTCTTAAATTATCATATTTTAAACGTATCACTGTTATTCTTTTAAAGCAGGAAATTTAGGTAGGACAAACAAAAGTAATCAGATTTTGGATGATGAAAAGCAAGGAAACAGGCATTCGTTTTGCTACTTCACAAATTTTTTCAGAAACAACCAAGCAAATTTTAGGTGGCATCACTAAGTAATTACATACTAGTAAAAAACTCTCTCCCTCTTCTGTCAAAGTGGGCTAGAAGTCAGAAGCTTCTTAAAGTAAATCTCCAACACAAAGAAAAATCAGCTAATCTGCAATAGTAAATATTTATTCATTGTGGTACACATCAAATATACAGTAGTCTATATCAGAATAATATTTATTCACAGAGTGAAATGAATTACATTACTGTGAAGCACTAGACCACATTTTTTCAAAAGGCGGAAGCTTATCTTACAAACGTTACTGAAAGTAGCAGTGAGAGAACCTAAATTCATTAAACCCTAGCATCTACAACCTTATATGGGATTTCCATTTCCATGGTTTCCTGCTCTCAAGTAGTGTGTACTGTGTGGCCCCATTTAAAAGTACTTCTATTTCTTATTTATCTCTATACACAATCCCACACATTCACAAATCTGAAAAGACACATATACACTAACTTTAAAATGTGATATTTTCACATTTGTGATTGGTGGCTTTTTGTTTTATTTTATTTATTTATTCATATTTTCTAGTAATGAATTCTAATATTAGAGCTTACAGACTTTCAAAAAGTATTTAAGTGAGAAGAACGTAAAAATATGCCATGCTAATTTTTGCATTTTATCTGGATATATCAAATTTCACATGTCTCTTCTTTAAGCTATTGTTCTTTATTTTCTTAATATTCTCTTTAAAAAAAGGAATATTTGTGTGGCTTAGTAAATTAGAGAGAATTTTTCATGTCTGAGGCCGTCTCAGTGATAAGGGCAGCAGTGCACAAAATATACTGTCCCAGTTCTATCTTGTTCCCTTCTGGCATTTCAAAGTCTGAAACTCTTCTGTCTGCACATTCCATGCTATAGAAAGACAGGACTGTGCTCTGCAGTAACTGGATTCTGCTGCACTCTGCTGGAACATCCCTGCTATCCTGAGGAAAATGATCAGCGAATGTCATCTAGGTCATGGGGCATCTAGTTAAAATGTTCTCATGGAGGCTTACAAGTTTATTTGGGTAATTAGGGCTGTTTTTAATCTACTAAAAGGGTTTGAGTTTATAAGCATACAAACCAAGTAGCATCATGGTCACATATTAATAAGGACTGTCTGTGCTACCATTATGATATGATAGAGGACATATTTTTAAATATTACATATTTTGTACAATGCTCTCAGAGTCAGATATTTTTTCATCTCTTCTAAACAAATTCAAAGATTTGCCTTCAATCATAAAAGTTGCTAAATTCCCTGGATGCATCTAACTGGTTTCATAGTTTATAAAACCATTTCTTGCATTTTTTAATAAAAATTCCCACCACAATAATGCACATTATCTTGCAGCTTGGTGGGAAATAGTCAAATGACTTATACCTGTTTTATTCAACTATCAATCATTAAGTTTTCTATTTTTTCATCTCCCCAAAACACACCTGCAGGCAACATTCAGCATGAAGCTCTTACCATGGCGTATTTGCCCCAGATCCTGCAGAACAGTGTCTAGAGAGCCCTCAGCAACACTAAGGGGATGGACAATCTTCCATGGACAAAGAAGACGTTCACATGAGCCCTGTCTTGGGTAGTGCAAAAAAGTGCTGATAAGAATCCCAACATACAGAAAACATTTCTCAGTTTTTAGTAGCACCTGCTAAAATTATGTATTGGCCTCTTTTCCTGGAAAGAAAAGTCTGGAAAAACACCTCTTTGTACTTTATAATCTGCATAAATCTCCTGAAGAGAGTTTCCATGGAAGGCAAGGTTTCCGTGGAACACGTCTTTGGCAAAAGAGAAAAGCAACAACATCGTGAGCGGTGTCTCCCTCTCTGTGGCCCCTCCCTGTGCTATCAGACGCGTGGAGAAACGGCAGGAGGCCACAGGCCACAGAACCAAAGTCAGAAGCTCACAGTAGCCTCAGCAGGGCCCCTGTCCACATCTTCCAACAGTTCTCTTGTACATGTCTGTGGTTGAGCCAAAACAGCATAAAGCTCCTGCTACAGAACAGGAGCAGGAGCTGAAGAGAACACACCGGCCAGCAAAGAGAAGAGTCCACACTGACCAAGTGCTTAGCAGGCCAGGCCCTGAGCTAGCCCTTCAAGTCCATTATCTCACAAAATCATTTAGTGCCCCAAGATGGAAAATCATCCCCATTTCCCAGAAGAAACTGAGGCTGAGAGAGCTTCAGTAAACTGCTCAAGGTCAAAAAGGCAGGCTACAGTGGAGTTAGGGCAGAAAACCAGACGTGTCCGACCCCAAATGTCCCATTCAGGTATTAATATCTGAGAACTCGGGGCTGGCCACTGAATAGGGTAGGCCTCATTTTATTCCTCTGTTAAAAAGGGTAAAGGAAACTAACGTCCAAGACTTCTTCAAAGTCAAAATATCCATCGTTCTCAGGACCTGCTTGTATGTTTCTTCTATCCGACCTCCAATCTGTTCTTTTGTGTGACATGAGGATGTAAATTCTTTAGGGTCCACAAATCCAAGGTAATGTGAGGGGCTTTTCCTATCAGCTGCTCTCTAATGCTAAGGATCAAGTTTGCAGTTATTAGTAATATGGTCACTGAGCCTGATGATTTTTAATTAAACCAGTTATCAAATAAAAACAGGCCATAGAGAGCACCTACCTCTATTAAGGCATTTAGCATCTTTTAGGAAATTTTATTCCTAAAGTTATTTATTATTTATTCTCTACAAGTGTGCAAAAAGAAAAAAAAAAAAAAAGAAATAAACCTTTGGAATCAAATAGGTGTTTTTAACACACCATTAGGATATAGTTTCAAGACTTTTATACTAGTATTTGTCATAATTGCTAGTCATATTTATATAATAAGGTGACAGTGGGTTAAATTAGAAAATTATTACTTTCAAAACGCAAATGTTTTAATCAGGTTCCCCATTTCCAGCAACTACTTAACCAACTGCTTGGCCTTATGTAAAGCGTGATTATTTCAAAAAGAAAGAAAAATTTTAAAAATATACTTTCCTCAAAAAAGATTCATTTTCTTTCTTTACTGAGGTACAGTTTTAATTAAAATTTGAAGTACACATTTGGCTTTTTAAATGACTGATATTTTCACTAACTGGCACCTACTCAGCCCAGTGTCACAGTCCTCCTGAACTAAAGCATGTGGTGAAGAATTAAAGTAGCAAGGGCAAAAGGTTACTTAGACTTTACCGCAGTGTGAGCTTAAATTATAGGCTTTAAACAAGATGCGAGGACCAATGCACATGAAAAAAGTGCAATTTAAATGGAATGCAGAACAAATTAACTTTTTAACATTCAACACTACCTAAATGCTTACTGGGATTTCACTAAGTGCCACCAGGGCAGAAATAAAAGTAACTCTCCAAGGTCTGCTTGTTAATTACTTTAAAAGCTAAAGGCATGACTGGCCTAGTAAATGTAGGGCAAAGTCACACTGAGACACGAAGCACTCCAGGTTCGAACGTCTAATGTACACTGTTTGCTGTTGCACTTTAAGAGTGGAGAAGACAAAAAGCAGAGTTTTGCTAGCACATTCCTAGCAGCTCTCGGCCCTTCTCCAGCCCCTCTTAACTTCTGCCCTTATTCCTTAAGTCAGCCAGAAGGGTGGCTACAAGATGCTTCCAGACACCGCCCTCCCCATTGTGGGGCCGCCATCCAATCCCCAGGACCCAGAGCGCCTGCAATTCCACCCTAGCCTCCAGCCTGTAAAGCAATAGCCACAGGGCATAAAGCCAGCCTTTGTTTTCATCCTGTTAATGAAGCAAAAGTGGTCTCCATTGTGAAAAGATCTTTCACAACTTGTCAAAAGGAGGAGTGAAACACCAGCCTAAGCTTCAGAATTGCATTTCTAAGTCACCTTGCCAGACACTGGCCACACACTTAAGTGTCCCAAGAGAGGTGGTTCTTTCAATCCTTGTTTCTCATCATTGGGTGTGAAAATACATCCAGCAAAATCCATTCTGCTGATTTGCACCTTTCTGCTGTGGAAAGGCACACTCTGCCCCAAGCACACTGTCAAGGTCTCAAAGGCCCTATCACAGCCATCAGCAAGGAAACAGACAGATCTTTTAACACAGGCTTGTAACTGAAAACCTGTATCAGCACAGAAAGGAGCCAATGTCATACTTTTCCAAGGGCACTGAGAGCGAATCTTACATTTCCTCCCAAGACATCCGGGGATGGATCCACTCATACAATTATAAACTCCTAAGTACTGCCCACGTGTTGCTACTATGCTTGGTCCCAGAGCAAGGTAGATGTGGGTCCTCTGCTCACAGAACCCAGGACCTAGAGGCTGCATGAGGCCATGTAGAGTTTCAACACCTGGGCAGAGCTTGGTAAAAACAAGTGCCTAAACGCAAAGCGCTCATGAAAGGCCAGTCGGAACTTCATTGTTTCCACCTCTCCTCACATGAGCTCTGTTTTCTGCTCTTCAGTACTGGAGTGAAGCCCCAAAGAATGGGGCTAAATGAAAGAGCACCCATTTGGAAGAAAAATGGCATTATGCCTTTGGTTTCCGAAGGTTGAAAGCGAAGATTCACCCTGATCGGCTCTGCACTGCTGTGACAAAACTCCCAGGACACCAGCGTGAGGACAGGCTTCCTGTGGATCACGGCTTCAGAAGTTTCAGTCCGTGGCCGGCTCCTCTGCTTTTAGGCCCACAGTGGGGCAGAAACCTCATGGCAGGGGGCCGAGGAGGAGGAAAGCTGCTCAGCTCGTGGCAGCCAGGACACAGAGAGAAGGAAACAGCTCCAGCTCTGGGCCTTCCCCTTCCTGCACCTCTGTCCCACCTGGGCCTCACCTACTTCCTGGATGCGCCCCAGGTTCAGGGCAGGTCTCCCTTCTCAGTGTGCTGTTTCACAAGCCAATCCTCTCTAGAAACACCACACAGACAATCAGAACCCTGCGTTAGTAGGTCCCTGGGTGTTTCTCAACTTGATCAAGTTGACAATCAAGATTCACCATCACAATTAGCCCCCAAGCCCTCCTTTTTATAGCCCAGCATATACTAAAATGTTTTAAATCTGCATTCCTTTGACACACTGTGCTGAAGAGTTATGGCACCCTCTGCTTCGGGACCTGGACAGAACTGCAAAGCTTTCTCAATGCACTATTTTCAACCATCATCACCAAATTTTCCGAATTGTCACAGGAGATGACAACTATCTGTTAGCTAATCTTAGGCTGTATTAAATTTCTACAACCAACAGAGGGTTGGACTAGATGACTAAAGCTAGTTGCAATGCCACAAATCCAGTAATATAAAATCCTAAAACAAGGAAGTATCCAGTCTGAATTACAACATTCTCAAAGTATTTGCTACTAGGGTATTTTAAACCCATAGATGGAATTTTTTCCAGTTAGAAAATGATATAAATTATGTTTACTTCAAAAATCAGTCCTCAAAAGGCACTTTTTGCTTATAATGTGCCAAAATGGAGCTGAACTAGTACACATTTGAAATGAGAAACTGGTATGAAATAACATATTTACAATGGGGTTAGTATATTATTCACAATATATTAAACAGCTTTGTGGATCTTACAGGAAAGCCAACTGATACTGTTGGAGTTCTGTGCCCACTGTGCCTATGGGGAGGCACAGCTCATCTCCCCATCAAGACTGGAATGAGGACTTAAAATGAGTTTTGTAACCCCCTAGCCACTCCCCTGCCCAGTGTCCCTAAGAAACACCTACTGGGCCAGTGTCGATAAATGTAAGACTTTCTTAGAAGAAACTCAGGAGCATCAGAAAAGCAAGTATCCCTACACTTGTCTATTCCTATAGCAGACAAAAGGAACAATGGGCCTCAGTGTCATTTTCTTGATCACTAAAAAAAGACAGTGGCTACCTTGTTTATTATCCTGATCTGAGTCAGCATAGCCACTTAGATCTGTGACGTGCCTGTGATGGATTTGGGAAGCTCGCAGAACCCCAGCAGGCTGTGCACTCTGTAACAGTGAGCTCTGTGGTCTGGCATACAGGGGTGTTGTAGGCAGCTGAGTTAGAGAGAAATATTATAGGCAGTCAGACAGGGCCGACCCTCGAAGGAGCCAACAGGAAAGACAAGATACCTGTGGGCCAGACCTTGAGACAAAAGGGGCTAAACAAATGCACCCACATACCTCCCTAGGTGTAAATGTCAGGGATTGATATTCCAAATAAGTAATCACCACCTTGAAAAAGCCAGGAAGAGTCACTAGCCTGACCCCCTACAGGAAAGCCCCGTTCTGTGTTCATGCCCGCTTGCTAGTGACTTGCTTCCCCACCTGATCCTGATTTACTCAAATTTACCTGAACAATTATACTTGTAGTCTTATTGACTGACCATAGTTTTGTCCATGTTCTCTACCTTGGACCCGCCTCACCTCATGGTTTTTCTCTATAAAAGTCCCTAGAAAAGACAGAGTCGTGGGTCACCCACTCTGGCCCCCCTTCTGTCCCTCTCTTGGACAGAAGCTTTCTTTCCCTCAAAAAATATATTCTGCTCTTAACCTCCGCTGTTCCTAAAATTCATTCTTCAATTTTAGAGAACATGAACTCATCTCAGATATCATTCAGGTTGGGAGTTTTTATTTTCCTGTATCATTGGCACTCAAATACTACTGCTGAATGGGTGTACTATAGGTTACTGTTTTTAACTGGACCCCTACAATCTCAGCTGGTCAGTACAGTATTCCCAAATATACCTTCTCAGTCTACCATTCACTCTTTACTTTTACAAATGTGTATAAAAGAAAAATTTCCCCTTCCTCTTAGCTCTTTTATAAAGGTGGTGAAGGGAACATGATCAGCAGTTACTGGCTCTCAGGGTCACTGTCAGGGACGGCACAGTGGTGGGCGCTCTCCACACAGGCAGGATCCCTGGGGAGGGCAGCCTGAACGCATCAGGAGAGTTGGGGCCTGTGTTGCCAGGACCTTTGACTTTTCAAGGTAAATTGTTTAAAATCTTCTGGTTCTTACTTTTGTCAACTAATAAACATTCTAATAAAAGCAATGTACGAGCCAAGTCTGATGTCTAACCAAGAAGTGAACCCAACCTACCCCTGTGCTGTGAAGCAGAGAAAGAAGAAGCACTCTCTTTCCTCGGAACACTGAACAAAGCTAAGGTTGAAAATTCACAGATGTAACAAGCAGGTGCTGGACTACACAGCCCTTTAGCCCTGCGAAAATTTCAAAAATTAATTTTCCTAAAAGAGTTGAAGACATCATGAAACATGCATATCTGTGTTAACAGCGGCACAATTCACCTTTGCCAAATCTTGGAAGCAGCCTATCCATATGTCCATGAACAGACGAATGCGTAAAGAGAGTGTAGTGTTTACACACATGGCCATAAGGAAATACAAACAAGTGATTTGTAGGAAAACTTGAGATTGTAACGTTAAGTGAAAAAAATCAGACACACAAGCTTAAATACTGCATGATTTCTCTTATATGAGAAATCCAAAATGTGAGAAAAGGAAAATAAAAGGTAGATTCTAGGAAATAGGGAGGTAGAGCTTTTGCCAAAGGGAAGGGGACCGAGAGATGGAGGGGGCAGGGAGCAGGGGGGGAGAAGCGGTAAAGAGAGTGAAGATGTGTTATGTAAGGTTACCAGCGCTCCAGGAAGAATGGAATCAGTATGCTCTGCAAACATGTAGTATTAACTGAAAAACTTCCAAACACTGTAACTAGGGAATTAGTTGTCAAACCTTTTAAGAATTGAATCAGGGGCCACCCACTCGGGCCCCCTTCTGTCCCTCTCTCTGACACAAGCTTTCTCTCCCTCAATAAATATATTCTGCTCTCAATATCCATTGTTCCCAAAATTCATTCTTCGATGTTAGAGAACATGAACTCATCCCAGATATCGTTCAGGTGGGGAGTTTCTTTCCCCTGTATTATTTGGAGGTCTTCCACTGAATCACTGAACGGAGATAAGAGTTTGCTTTTTGTTTGTAGACTCTGGGTTAGGGGTCCTTTAGGTAACAAATTTTTAAGCTTCACATTTTGTTAGGTCTTTGCCCATTGCTTATAATTGCTTATATTTTGTCTCTTAAATAGTTTTATGTTCATAAATCTTAAGTTAAAACATGGAAAGGTTATAAGGTTATGATATTTCTTTAATGTGACATTTTATTCCCCTATTGTTCTTGTAGATGTTGCATTTGAACTAGTTAGTAAATTTACTGGTATTCCCTGCTTGACTTTAAATATTTAGACAATAGTGCTAGAGAGAGCAATGTTAGCGCGCCCCCTAGTGGACTTTAATATAAACTTCTGTAAAATGGGTCTTTTAAAATCCAGCTCAGACTTCGAAAATATACATGCCGATATAGTAAAACATGGGACTCCATCCATCATTTAAAAAATACATTAGGTCAATGGCCATTCCTAAGACTTGGAGGACAGGTCTCACTGGGGCAGATCGGCTCTGAACCTCCTCCACACTCCAGAGGAGACGTCAGCCCGCTCTGCTCCAGTTTCCTCCCTGGCCTTGCCCTTAATCTTTTTCTACCACTTTGTACTTTCCTTTTTAGCGAAGTGTAAAATTAGAAAAACAAAGAATGCTAGAGTGTTCCAACTAAGTTAAGCCCATAGAAAATGATTTTTGCTAACACAGAAGGCAGCAAAGGCACTTTAGAGGAAGAACACATACCCCGTCTCTGGGTCAGATGAGACGCTGGAGTTTTGCCGGTCCAGGAGAACACACATAAAGACACGTCCTGGCTTAGTGCTCTGGGCAGGTCTCCCTCTGGAGACTGAACCTGAGACACAGCAGAGAGAACCAACTTCTGGGTGACACCTGAAGGAGCTATCTCCAAAAATGACACACTCATGGGACAAAAGCACATTTAGTCTAAGGGAGGATCTCCAACCTTTCCTCTTCTCCTAGGTTATTATTTATGTGTATAAAAAGTACTTTGAGAATAAGTTGTGGACTTTAAAAGTTTTACTATAAATTTATAAAGTGTTAGCTAACCTTGTTCAAGCTTTTAACTATTCCTTGTAGAACTTTGAGAAACAGTGGCCTGCTAGTCAAACACTCTTACAGCAGCTGCCACTCTTCAAAGCAGAGGACAGGTTTCCCCAGCATCTCTTTGGTGAATCCCCATTGAAGCCAATGGCTGACAGAACGTTGACCAGAGAGGCAGCTGGACTCCTTTCTGAAGACTGATCTCTGGTTGCGTGGGCCAAGAGAAACAGAGAACAACTGAGAGGTCATGGCCACAGCTACTCTCTGGCAGATATCCAAAGGCTCGTCAGTGGAAACTTGCTCCTGACCATTGAGAACTCTCCACTTATTGACCCTACTTATCTCTCTGCTAGTAAACTTGGAGTTCTCTCCCTAAGCTTTTCAGTTGGACCACTCAACTGTCCCTCCCTTCAGCTTATAAGAACTTCCATTTCATAGCAGTTAGCAGGGGAATGACTCACATTTGTGCCTTACTTATGCTAAGGATAAGAAAGAGACTTTAGTCAGCCCTAACTAATATACCTTTACCAACATGTAAAATGTGATTGCTAGGTGATAAATACATTTAATCTGTGAGCTTCAAAAATTTAAATAAAACAGCCTTGTCCTGCTGCTAGGAAAGGTTGCCCTGGTGATTAGATGGATGATGCATGTGTCTTG
Organism: Dinomys branickii; assembly: GCA_004027595.1. NCBI lineage: Eukaryota > Metazoa > Chordata > Mammalia > Rodentia > Dinomyidae > Dinomys > Dinomys branickii. The sequence goes on along the minus strand of PVLD010014584.1, from coordinate 33,173 downwards.
GAGACTTCTTTGCCCTAAGGCCCAGGGCGGAATTCCTCAAGTCAACTGTCTCTTATCTATCTACCTCCAGAGGTGATGTCTTTTACAGCTCAGCAGGAGAAGGGCTCTACTTCTAAGTCAGCTTTTTATATATGCCCTCTTCCAAAGAATAAAAAGCAATAGTCTATTACAAACTTATGCTTCCTTCTTTAGACAACCCTGTCACCAGACCAATAGTAACTTACGCTTACAAAGGTTCAATAGGTTCAATAGTGCACAGTTCATGAGCTTTCTGGGAGAATAAACTTGTGCACCGGTTCGAGGGTGGACAGGCTGGTAGGATTTTGTTTTCTCTTCTGCAGATGGCATCTACCTGCTACAGAGTGGACTCCACTTGAGGGACACCTTGCAGGTACAAATATCAATTAGAAATAAGGAGAAGACACCCAAACCTTTTTTTTTTTTTTTTTGGTATTTTAGACATGGGACATTCACAGTTGAAGTCTCTTACTCCTTTAGTGTGTATCATTAAGCACTGGAACATGTTTGACCTTTACACGTTGAAAAAGAGCTGTTTGATACTTTTCTGCGCATGTGTGTGGCCCACCTACCCCTTAGAGCCAAATGGAATGCAGAAGGAAGTATTAATTATGATGTTATTTTACAACCAGACAGATATTATAAAAAAAGGAAAATAGAAATGTTCTATGTTCAGATATTCTTTGCAGTAAGAAGTAGTTCTTATTTGGTTTCAAAATGTAGATGACAGCCACAGGAAAACCAGACACCTCAAGCTCTTAAGGCACCCACTCTCCCTGAGCCTGAGACTGCTCCTCCCCAACTTTTGGAGCCTGAGGACAAGACAGCCTTGATCAAAGCCTCACCCACCACTACTCAATCCAAGGTCTCCCTTACCAGCCCTCCTAGACTAGAGGATGGGGCTTCTAGACCACTGTAATCCAGGCTCCTACAGGGCTACACCCATCCTTAGCTGAGTTTATGCAAGCTCCTCGAGGACAGTATCCTTTATAAGAAGTAAATGGACAATTTGGAACTTCCAGAGTTCACGTGCCTTTTTCTCTCAGTGACCTAAAACAGATAAAGTTAGATCTTGGAAAACTTTTAGATGACCCTCCTAAGTACATTAAGGTTATTTAGAGGCCTCACTCAGACTTATGAGCTAGACTGGAGAGAGGTAATGTTACTCTTAAATCAAACATTGACCTCCTAATGAGAAACAGGCAGCGTTACAAGTTGCTATTGCATTTGGAGATGAATATCATACTAATTTTAGAAGGCCAGGAGATAGGTGGCCAGGGGAACAACGAATTCCCCCTGGAGCCCACGCAGTCCCTACCCAAGACCCCTACTGCCTAACAGCCAGACAAGAGACTGGAGCAGGAGACATTTTCAAGTGTGTATTCTTAAAGGTTTAAGAAGGATAAAAACCAAGCCTTCTAGTTATTTTAAATTTTCAGATATTTCTCAGGAGAAAGTAGAATGTTTACTAGAGGCAGTGGTCAAACACATGTCCATAGCTCCTGATTCAATAGAAGTATAGATTTTACTTAAGGACATATTATCCAGTCAGCCCCAGATATTAAAACAGAGCTACAAAAGGTAGCTTTTGCTCCAGATAGCTCACCTGACACTTTAGCAAAACCTGCCTCCTCAGTATTCTAAACTCGGGACTGGGAGAAAACCAGGGAGGGAGAACAGAGATCAAAAAGTGGCTGCCTTCGTTGCAGCTTCAAAAAAAACCAGACCCTAATTCTAATTCTCTGGGCCGCAAGAAGAGCTCAATGGCTAACTTCATCTGCTACTTCTGTCAAACTCCAGGCCACCTTAAGAGGGACTGCCTTAAGAGGCCCCCAGGCCATGCCCTGACTGCCAAGGCAGCCACTGGAAGTGAGACTGTGCTTTGAGGCACAGGCCCCAGAGCTCAGACTTACCTTCCCAAGTGGTCCAAAAAGACTAAGGGGCCCAGGGCTGACTCCTCCCTCTGGTCACACTGTCATCTCCATGGAGGGACCCTGGGTAATCATGACCAGAGAAAAAGAACGGCCTACTGCTGGACACTGGCGCAGGTCTCTTTGTCCTTCTCCACCCTGACCTTCTTTCCAGTCTTCGTACCTCAATAAAAGCAGTCATTACAAAAGTCTCGCTTAAGCTGTAACCGGGATGATTTTCTCTTTACCTATTTGTTTGAGTGGTTCCTAAAAGCCCAGCTCTCTCTTCCTGGAGAGGTTTAATTCTGTCTAAATACTGTAAAATATATTCAGATTGCCAACTAATCAAAATGATGCTGAGACTGGTTTTTACAAATCTAATACATATTTTTCATGTATAAAACTTACAGAGTTTTTTCATTGGTGAAAAGAAGGTGTTAATCTGGCTTTCATAAATCATAAAAAACTTAGAGATAATTACAACTAAAGCTAGAGGGACTTATGACAAAATGCTAGAATCCATCAGAAAAGAGGCCTAAGAGCCAGAGGGTTAAAATTGCCATCTTTTAAAAATATTTTTTGACCTTACATGTCAGATCTAAGGCTCATGCTTTGATTATACATGCTCTAATCTCTCAGAAAATTGGAGAGGCTGCCAGACCCCAGGTAATCACACAGAAAAAACCTGTAATAAATGTGCTAGATTCCTTTTAGACACCTTTACTGGGATCTTATCTAGGAACAGGGTTATACGACACATGTCAAAGCCCTAACTAACTATACTCAGCAGGCCCTAAGCAGTATCATATGTGCCCTGCCCCCCCTCACTTTCTGTCTCTATTGCTCTTCTAAATAAAAAAGTAAAATTAATAAACAGACCATCCTCCAAAATCAGAAGACATTACACATTCTAACAGTAGCACAGGGGGATATACTTGCACAATTGCAAAAACTAAATGTTGTGTGTACATTCCTGATCTTTCTGCTAATGTCCCAACAGCTGTTAGAGATATTAGATGACATACCAATGACATGTCAGACTTAAAAATTCCATGGACCTTATCCTTATCCTTTTTCTGGGAAGCCATTACCGGCTCCTCTTGATACAAATCTTTGTTGATTGTATTCACAATTATCCTGTTGATCTTACTATTTAGCCCCCTTCGGTCTGAAGAAGCCAGAGCAGTCATTGCCCATTATTCCCTCATGGCAGTTTGGGGTACTTCTTCAGAGGGGAAAATGTTGTAGGCAGCTGAGTTAGATAGAAATATTATAGGCAGTCAGACAGGGCGAGGCCCTCAAAGGAGCCAGTATGGAAGACAAGATACCTTACAACTGCAGGAGAGACGGGCCCTTCCTCGGGGAGCAGACATCAAGACAAATGTGCCCACACACTTCCCTAGAGAGGGACATCAGGGATTGATATTCTAAACAGGTGTCAATCACCTGGAAAAAGCCAGGAAGAGCCAGTAACCCACCTGCTGCAGGAAAGGCCCCGTTCTGTACTCATGCCTACTTGCGATATTACTTGCTTCCCCTTTGATCCCGATTTAATCAATTTTACCTGAACAATTATACTTGTCATCTCATTGGCTGGCCATAGATTTGTCCCACTTCGTGCCCACCTTGTGATTTCCAATTTTTTCCCCCTCCCTGGACCTGCCTCTTGGTTTTGCTCTATAAAAGTCCCTAAAACATATAGGTTCCTGGGTAACCCACTCAGGTCTCCTGTGCCTCTCTCCAACAGAAGCTTCCTTTCCTTCAATAAATACATTCTGCTCTTTAAAAAAATAAAATTAGAAAAATTAAAATCAAAACTGAAGCCCACTACAAAATAAAAAGTGCTGAGCTCCTCAGGGGGAAGGCTGGCCTTCTGTCCTCTGTCCTCATGGCCCAAAGGGATCCACTGAGTCCCCAGGACTCCATGGAAGCCCCTTTCTCAAAACAGGTGACTGGGGTGGCGGACTTGTTAGGGCTGGAAAGTCTAGGGCCAATCCAACAGAGGAGATGGAATTAGAGTCTCCACCTGAGGTAAAACATGTCTTAGAAAACACTCTAAAGTGCTATATTGGTAAGATCAGGCAGGAAGAACCTAGTAAGAAAATAAGCTGAGAACCAGAGTTTCTCCATGCTGCTGGAGTTCCAAAGCACAGGTGGAGAACACACACCCAGGCGGAGGAGCAATCTAGAAGACTGTGTGAGAAGCAGGGTGGGACTAAGCTCTGCACTTTAGTCCCACATCCAACACCAGACTACAAGAGCAACATGCACACCGCAGGTGCTGACAAGGATCAGGACCTCGGCCCAAACACATCGCAGTTCACACTGAAAGTACAAGATGCTACCATCTATAACACTGGCAAAGTTTTTTGTTTTGTTTTAATAATTTCCAGTGTTTTCAAAGATGCTGAGAAAGTGGACTTTCTCATGTGCTGGTACCGGGACAGTAACTGAGACAGCCTTCCAGAAGAGAAATATGCATTAGAAGACTTTAGAAACCCACAAGAACTTTGGCCAGCTATTCCACATCTGGCAAGTCAGCCTGAGGAAATGGTCATAAATGTACCAAGTTCTACCCTCAAAGATGTTCACTGCAACATTGCACACAGTGAAAAGAGCATCAGAGCCATGAAAGTACACAACACAGGAAACCTGATTAAGTTAACTTTTTGACATACAGTCCAATCAAAAATCTACCACAAGCAGGTGTTGTAGTGCAGGCTATAACGCCAGCTACTCAGAGGCAGAGGCAGGATAACTGCAAGTTCGAGGCCAGGATAGGCAACTTAGCCAGGCCCTGTCTAAAATTTTTAAAAGGGGGGCTGAGGATGTAGCTCCATGACAGAGCACCCCTGTGTTCCACTTCCAGTAAGCCCTCCCTCCAAAGCCCCTAGAGACAGGAAGGTAATTGAACTAAATCCAAAAGCAAACAAGACTGCAGGGACTCTCCTGTGCTACCTTCTTCGCAATCCAATATGGGTTTTTTGTTGGGTTTGGTTTTTAATTCACCGTAAACAATGGTGATGGCCAGCCCATGTCCTTAGTTCCTGAGCAGTGCTTGCCCATTTCCCCACACTCGGGAGGGGTCCTCCTGAGAGGACCAAGTAAACACATGCTTCTTGCAGTGAACGGTGACGCTGGTGTACTTACTAGTGAAGGTACGTTGGGGATAATCACAGAATCACCTCGTGCTTTCTAAGCTGCTGGTGGCACTGCTGACTTTCCAAACTATGAATTACAGTATCTTGTTATTTACAGTTATGCTATTTATGCCCCTACTCTTTGGGTTTGTAAGCTTTATATGGAAGTTTATTTTAAGAAAAGAATCTTTTATTTGAGAAACAAAAACTTAAATTTTGGTCCTGTATAAAAATGGTAAATAAAATTATTGCTCAGGGTCCTGATGACTTCTCCACCCAAACAAAGCTGCAGGTGTGTGAATGGTTGACAGTGGAAGGCATCTCAGGCACTAGAAGGCCTGGTCGCACACCATGACTACTGAAACTATTCTATTGGACCAATAATTTCTTGGAAGCTAAAGGAACATAGTTTAGGCCATCTTTTAGTACAGAGTGTGAGAAATCCAGAAAAATTATAGTAAAAAATGAGTTTACAGTTTTTGGGGACCTAAGTACTTACTACATAACATTACCTATTAAGCTGTATCAATCTGTAGATATAGCTTTCAAAATTTTATGGTATTTTTTTTGTTTTGTTTTTGGTCTTTTTGAGACAGGGTCTCACTATGCAGTTCAGGCTGGCCTTGAGTTCACTTTGTAGCCCAGACTGGTCTCAAACTTGCAACAATCTTCCTGCCTCAGCTTCCCAAGTGCTAGAATTACAGGCATGTGCCACCACGCCCAGCAGAAAATATTTTGTTTAGAAAGACAAAGTACTTCATAACAACATTCCTAGTCCTGTGCCTCAGGCTGATGAAAAACATGATTTAAAAAAAAACTGTAAGTTGAACTGAGATGCAGTAAATAATTTACCTCAACTGATACAGAGCATAAACTTTTCAATGCTGACAATTTAGTAACAGAAGATGAAGGGGCCCGTTCTTATTCCAGGACGATAACTGCTTTCTAAGCATGGAGAGATCATAAAAATTCCACAGTGATGAAACAGTCCCCAGATGACCTGATACTTAGGACCACAGCAAGGGAGGCCTGCCCATAGTACCTGCAATGACTTCACCTCCAGGAGAAGCAGTGGTAAATACAGATGTACAAGGCTTTGAGTGCATATATCATTAGCAAAGTAGTATCTTGGTCCCCGAGGAAATCACTGGCAGAAACACAAAGCCTGCCTCCAGAGGCTCCCAGAAGAAAAACCAGCTGCCCTTGGGGCAGGACCAGAGTATTCCACCAATGTGTACAGCTGAACATGCCACACCTGGCTCTAGGCGAGGCCTGGCAACACAGGGTGGGAAGTTGAGGCTGAAGTCCATGCTTCCTCAGAGACAGCCTAAAAATAGACTGAAATCCACTCCATTCAAGTGTACAGTACTTACTTGATAAATAGTGTGGGGTCCTGGAAGAAAAGTGACACGGAAACATGACTATACATTGTTTCTAAAAATAGAAGTCTTAATCTAAAAAACACATTAGAATACTTTCTTTTTAAGCCTCTCTTAATCACTGTATCAAAAGTATTTTCTTGTGATAATGTATTTTTATTTAAAGATTACATATGATGTACCTGCTCATCAAGCAAGAAGCACCATTTCATTTTTCAAAAATTTAAATGATTAATTTTAGTGGAAAAAGACTAAGTGGGAACATTTGCCTTTATACCTTTATATATCTTTCTATCTACACAAGAAAACCATGTTCCCCCCAATCACTAACAACCCTATTAATGATAATCACTCAATAAAAATTTGAAAAAGAAATCCCTTAATCTGGACCTACTAACTGCAGAATTTCAATGATGAAATACTCAATTTTTTTCTAAAAGGCTTTTTTTGTTTTTTACTAACTCTAAACATCTCACCGACCAATACTTTCAAGACTCAAAATCCACCACAAAATACATTTCCTAAGAGGACATAAAGAGTAAATTCCATACGGACAGCTAGACAGTATGCACCATCTTTATTTTTTCTTGAGCACTAATGAAAACCTGTTTAAATTTAAGTACAGGAAAAAAGAATAAATTTGGTTTATCTCAAGAAGAGAGTTTTGCAAGTTTTTGCACTCTATTGCAAAATACAAAGATTCTATCTGTTTAGTGTGCCTGACTTAAGCTTGTGGACAAGCCACAGTGCTGAAACCTTGTCAAGAAATATTTTAAATATTAAAAAGTTAGTCAATCCTTGCTCTCCTCATAACAAAACAATACAATCAGGAAAAATTAGTTTCAGATGTGGGGTCCTTCAGGGACTTGAAGTAGTTTACTAAATAGGAAGCTAAATCCAATTATTTTTCTGAAGATATGGCATCTTCAACTGAAAGCCAATATTCTAATTAACGTTAGACAAATACTCAACCAAGCTTATCCACATGTTGCAGGCATCCTTTCCGGCTAACACATAGACTGCATTTCTGTATTTAATCATTTCCACATGCCTATATAAAGTCTGCATTATACTGGAGGTACATAAGGGTAAAAACAGGAGAGGAAGAGCAAGAGGAAAATTTTAAATTTTATGGTCCAATCCTGCATGTGCACAACCCAAATTTAACCTCTATAATCTTATCTTATTAATTAAAAACATTCCAGCACAAATCTAATATATCATGTTGAAAACTATATAAATGGTATTGATTTCAAAGGAACTCCCTAAATGACTTCAAAATTACAAATAAAAACAATTCATCATCAAATACTATCTCTAGTTTGCCTGATGCTGAACTCCAATTCAGGTATTTTGAGCCAGATAATTTACAATCTGTGTTTTGCAGTAGTAGTGTAAAAATATTGCAAAACTGTCTTGAAATAAACTTCATTTATTCGTTTTCCTTGTACTTAAATTTAAACTTAGGTTTTTATCCAATTTCAAGAAAAAACAAAAAGTGGTACACACTATCTAATCTTACATGCATACTTCACTCTTCAGAGTCACACTAGGAAATGTTTTTAGTGGTGGCTTTTGAATCTTGAGAATGTTAGTCAATTTACAAATATTAAATGTCATGTGCCAAAATACCTGGAGTTAGTAAAAAAAAAAAAAAGCCTCTTAGGAAAAAAATGGAATGTCTGCTCATTAAAACTCCACAGTTAGAAAATCCAATATAAGGGATTTTTTCCTGTTAAATGTTTATTGAGTGACTGTCATCCATAGGGTTCTTAGTGATTGGGAGGTGTGTCTAAAGTGCATATAATGTGATTCATACCTCAAAGAGCACGGTTATATGTGTGTAGATAATAGTTACAAAGAAGGTCAAAAGTGTCAGTTTAGTCTTTTGGCACTGAAAATTAGCACTTAAATATTTGAAAAATAAAATGGTGCTTTTTGAGTGAAATATGAGCACGTACATTATACATATATGAATATCATACTATTTAACACAGTATATAATGTTTCTGAGCACAAATTTTGAAGCAACTGATGTTACTTATTCAGAACCAGCAAAGAATATTGTTGCAGATACAGCCCATTTGGTATTAGATGTCTTGCCAGTGAGTATATCACGTCATGCTTATTTCTGGAAATTGTTTTCAGTCTATTTTTTAAGGGTGAAGACCTTTGTAACAAATGAGAAGACCGTATGGATGTATGTGAAATGTATACATTTAGTAAAATGTGAGCTTCTAGATCTTGATTCACCCCAAATAGTAAGAATTATAGGGGAATAATGGAGACAACGGGGAAAATTATGCCTTTTGGATTCATAAATGAAGTCCACACCCTGATATGAATTCACATGCAGCAATGACAACTCCAGCCACTGCTCAGCATCCACTAACATTAATTTGTACCAAGCAAACTTGCCAACCCATTTGCTAAATCTACTAACACCATTAAACTAGGGAAGCAGCAAGGCTACTATAAATCAGAACAGGAAGAAAACAAAATACTATCCCCAAATGTAAGAGAAGCAAGAAGTCTGAGTCTATATATATTTAAAATAGAAAAAGACTATTAAATAGCACATTTCTCTGTGCTCCTCACTGGCAAGACAACTAATACCAAATGGGCAATAACTTTAAAGAACCAACAGACTCAGTTCTCAGACCCATTTTCTGCCCTATCCTCAAATGCCTTTCAAACTATGACTGAGGATTCCAATCAGCAGTATGAGAAGTCAGTGAAATGAGGCATGAACCGGTGCTTTTGTGTGATGGGATGGGATAATTCTAATTGAAAAACAAAATCACTCACTATGTCTCATGAATTTTATCACCCCTCTCCTCATAGCTCCTAATTTAGGGTTTTACATAAGTAAGAATCAAAACATCCCATAAGGAACTGCATTGGTCCAATAGAAACCACATAGAGACAGTGAGAGCACATCCAGTGAGAAGAGCAGAAGATTGGGAGAACACAGCACTCAGGGGCAGGAGAAGGACGAGCAGCCTATAAGATGAACAAAAAGGAATGGTCCCAGGAATGGCTGTGTTTTCAGGGAAGCCAGGAAAGATTCCCCAAAACATACCAGAGGATAACAGTACCAACTACAGTGGAAAGGCCATGTTATAAGCAAAAATATTCACTGAATTTGGCCCCAAGGAAGGGCAGAGGTAGAAGCTGCACAAAAATTGGAAAGATTTTTTTCAAAACACCCAAATCAAGAGAAAGGCATCCTGTGTTTGTAGATTGAAGACTTGATATTGTTTGTATGCTCAGAGTACCCAAAGCAAGCTATAAATTCAACATAATCTCTATCAAAATCATAATGGCATGTTTTATAGAAATTTAAAAAGCAAACAAAAATTTATATATACTCATACATTAGTGCCATGTATAGATGAAACAATGTTGAGAAAGAACAAAATTTTCTCATTTCAAAATATAACACAAAGCTATAGGCTGGGGATATAGCTCAGTGGAATAAGCGCTTGCCTAGCAAGCGCAGGGTCCTGAGTTCGATCCTCAGTACCGACAAAAACAACAACAACAACAACAACAAAAACAAAGCTATAGTAACCAAAGCAGCACAGTGCTTGCATAAAGACAGACTTACAGACCAATGAGACAGAACAGTGACACTAGAAATAAACTCACACATAATCGTCAAAACACCTTCAGCAAATGTACCAAGACGACACCAGGAGAAAGGACACTCTTCAACAAAGAGCCTTGGGAAAACGATATCCACATGCAAAGGAAAGAAATTAGATCTTTATCTTACAATATATACAAAATATATTGAATAGTTAAACATAAAACCTGAAAGTATAAAAACCCTAGAAAAAAATTTTAGGAGAAAAACTTTGTAACACTGATGTTGGCAATGACGTCTTGTCTGTAATACAAAAGGCTCAAGCACATAAAGCAAAAGTAAATAAGGGGCTATGTCAGAGTAAAGCAAAGGAAACAAGCAACATAGTGGGAAGGGGCCTGAGAATGAGAGAAGGTATTCATACACCATTTACCTGGTAAGATGCTAATATCTGAAATATATAAGCAACTCCCATGACTTAATAATTACTCAATTTGATCCTGGGCTCTCTTTCCTGCTCAGACACCTCAGACTCCCTGGCCACCTCTTTGGCCTTTACCCATCTATCTGCCCAACTGTGGGGTCCTCTGGGACTACAGCCCTGCCCTGGGAGGAGGTATGTGGCCAAGGATTCCACCTAGCAGCCACCATTGACACATGCACACCACTGGGCCCCCAGAACTTGTGCCTAAGAGAGACTTTCGGGAAGATGGCAACCAGGTAGGCAGCAGAGAGAGAACCTCCCAGAGGATTACCACCCAGACAATGGAATATAGCAATATGAAGATAGAAAGGAGAGAGGTGTGTACCCTGAACTCAGGAAGGATCTGAAATGGGAACTGAAGCCCTAGGAAAGACCAAGCAAAACCTCTCCTGGAGGAAAGGATCGGAAGGCTGCCGCGGCACAGCCAGAGGGAGAAGAGACAGAGAAAGAGGAAGCCACTGCTTCAAACACACTCTTGGCCCAAGCCCCCGTTCCAGCAATCGCAGCTTCAGCTTCGGAGACCCACGCTCACAGAAGCCTCCCGACTCGGCCAGGGGAGAGCAGAGTTCCAAGAGCTGGTCCAGGTCTGGAGAGGAGAGGGCGCAGCCAGGAAAAGAGGCAATGGTGGTTGGGAACTGTTGTCAAATCCAGTATGAGGATGAGCGGTTGCAACAGCTAGGAGTCCCCACCCTGCAGCAACCTTCCTAATCAGCACCTGGAGGCAAGGTGGAGCCAGAGCAGCCAGTACACATCCCACCACACCCAGCTCTATGCCTGCCTCGAGGCTGTGGCCTCCTGCCTCTCCACTGTGTGGGCAGCTGCCAGTGGGGAGCGGTGGGGTGCATCGGCAGCGACATCAGAGCCACAGCAACTCCCAGGGATCCAGCCAAGGAACAAACGGGAACCGGAGCACAGCAGCAGGAGAGAGCTGCAGATGGAGGTGGATCACACGGCCCCATGCCCTTCTCACTCTAACGTCAAGCAGGAAGCATGAACTGAGTTACTGGACTTCAGCTCCCACCTTGAACACCCTCTGTGAGCACCTTGAGCCTCGGTGGCCTGCGCAGTCACCACCTGTTCCTGACAGCAATGGGACGAGTCCACAGGCTTCAGGACTCATCCCAAACTACTAATACAAGCAACAAGAGTGTCTCCATACTGCTTGCATATATGAACCTTGTATGAACCCATGGCAACCGGGTAGGCAGCAGAGAGATAACCTCCCAGAGGAATGCCACTCAGACATAGGAATATAGCAACATGTGAAGGTCAGAAAGGAAAGAGGTGGATATCCTGAACTCGAGAAGGATCTGAAATGGGAACTGAAACCCTCGGAAAGACTAAGCAAAACCTCCTCTGGAGGAGGGGATCGGAGATCTGCCATGATGCAGTCAGAGGGAGATCAGACGGAGAGGGAGGAGGTCTCCGCTCCAAGCACACCCTTGACCCACGCCCTCATTTCGGCATTCACAGCTTCAGCTTCGGAGACCCATTGCTCAGCTGCAAGGGGTGGGGAACGGTAATTCTGGAGATCAGGAGGAGGTGGGAGGAGAAGAAAGGGCCTCTGCCATCAAGGTAACGGGACAGAGCCAAAAGGGTCACAGAGGGCGCCCCGATGGGGGTGCGTGCCCCGCGGCGCGGCTGCTCCGCTGCGGGCCCCCCGCTCAGGGCACCTCATGGACTGGACCCGCCCCCACCCATAGCACGACGACAGGGTGGAGCCGGGCGGTCCGCTGGGAGCATATGTGCTTTCCCACCTCCAACCATGGCAGTTTGTATACACCCATGTATGTTATAGTATAGTCTGAGACAGCTATATCTCTTCCCAAGGCGAGAGTCCAAGGATATAGATAAACCCAGGAGTACAGTTATTATCACAGGGAAGATGACTGATTGAGAGATGAGGAAGGAGAAAAATTGAATGATCAAATGGGCCATCATCTGTGTAACTGAGTAACAAAGGTGAAGGTAACATTATGTAGGGCAGCATCCAGAGCTAATTCCCTTCTATGTTCTCTATAATTCTGTATTTCCTCAATCGTTTTTGTATTAACAGAAGTGAAGATAACTTTATATTATACAGCATCCAGTGCAAATTCCCTACTATCTTCTCTATAATTTGCTATTTCCTTTAATGTTTTTGTGTTAACTAATGTGAAGATAACTATGTAATATAATATCCAGTGCTAATTCCCTACTATATTCTGTATAACTTTGTATTTTCTGTATTGTTTATGGCTTTTCTGGTTCATATGTCTCCATTCTCTTGTCTTTAAAATAAAATTTAAAAAAATAATTACTCAATTTAAAAAGAGATAAAGGACTTGAAGAAACATTGCTCCAGAGAAGAAACACCAATGAAAAAGTCATCAACGTTACAAAGTGTTAGAGAAACGCAAATCAAAACCCCAATGAGATGTCACTTCATGCCTGTCAGGATATCAGTTCATTCTGTTTACACCATTTAGAAAATAATATCAAGGGTTGGTGAGGATGTGAAGAAACTGGACCTTCTGTATAAGGATGTTAGAAATATAAAGCCATGCAGCCACTATGGAAAACAGTATGCAGTTACCTCAAAGATTAAAAATTATCCGACCACATGATTCAGTAGCACCATTTCTGGCTATTTCCAACACAACTGGAGATGGGATCTCGAGCAGAAATTCGTGTTCCCATGTTCATGGCAGCATTATTCACAACAATGAGGTAGAAACAACCTGAGTATTTGCGGACAGATGAATGGAGAAATAAAATGGATATACTCACAGTGGGAAAGTATTCAGGCTTAAGAAAAGGAAATCCTGTCATTTGCTACAACATGGATTGAACCCTGAAGACACTGGGCTAAGTGAAATAACCAGTCATGGACAAATGCCTATGATTCTGTTTATCTGAGATTTCCAACCCAGTCAAACTCACAGAGGCAGCAAGCAGAATTGTGGCTCGTGGGTAAGAGAGAGGAGAAGTCCCTGTGCAGGAGCTACAGAGTCAGTCACGCCAGGGGGAATGTCCCAGAACTGGCTGCATGACAGTGGCCCGCAGCAAATTTCATATTTGGCTTCATTAACCAAAACTTTGTAAAAGGTAAATAAGTGAAACATTATCTACAGACCGGGTATGGTAATGCACACCTATAATCCCAGCCTCCTCACAAGCTAAGGCAGGAGGATCACAAGTTCCAGAACAGCCCAGGCAAATAAGCAACTTAGTAAGAACCTGCTTCAAAAGTTAAAAACAAACTTTTTCAAAAAATAGCCAGGGATGTAGCTCAGTGGTAGAGCATTTGCCTAGTGAGGCCTGGGTTCTTCCAGATTGCAGCGGGTATATGAATCTCAAATATCTCAGAGCCAGAGGAACTGACTAATAAATCCCTACTCCAGAAGCTAGTTGAAGGCCCAGGCTGAGAGTAGGGTGGACATTAAAGAGGAATGAGGAACCTCATGCTCTGAGAGAAGGGAAGCAGGAGAGCTGCGAGTGGAGGTAGCCCCATCTCCAGTCTCCCCCATTTACCTACTGCCACTTTGCTCCTGCGTACATGGCAGGCCTAATGACATTGCATCACTTCAATTTATCCTTGGTGCCATTTGGACTGTAAAGTGACACTGTAAGCACTGCTATATTAATACACTAAGAAAGACGTGCCAGGCATATTCATACTTACTCTTGTAAGGACAGAACATCTTTTTGTTATTATTATGATTGAGAAGGAATACAAAATAACCCTCTAGGAAACTGGCTGTGTGTTCCTTTATTTAGAAAGAGAATACAGGAAAAGGAAGGAAGGTGAAGGGGAGAGCTGTGAGGATTATAAGGGTTGTAATAATTATAACTCACAATTCAAACCATTCAGAACTCCACTTACAGAAAACTGATACAAAAAGAATAATTGTGCTAGATGGGGTTAAACAGGAGGACAGATAACATAAATGAAAGAAAGCCTCATACAATTACAGATAATTGGAGGCCACTTTTATATTTGTTTCTCATCAATGACACAAAAAGAGTCTCATTTCCTTATAATGGGCCCATTAATAGTTTTATTGTAATATTAGAAACATCTTGCCTCTGAGTGTATTTCAAAGAACTAATTTTTTTAAAAGATCAAACAACAAGTAGAATGAAATTTTAGCAGAAGGTACTCCCTGATCATCTCTGGATAAGAATGCTTTATTTCAGACAGATGATCAAATTTCTCAATCTGATAAATGTACCAAGACAAAATGCTAATATTAAATTTACAGTCTAGGCAGTCAGTCAAGCTAACACTACCAAGAAGAAAGCACAAATACTGATTGAAAAACACGTAGATTAAAAAGCACACATTTAATTTATACAGGACACATGCCCTCAGGAAGTAAAGTATACCAGATAGTTATCAGAAGTAGATTTTTTAGTACACTAATTAGTCTGTTCTCCCTTGATGTCTGTGCCGCTGCTATTAATGTCAACTAGCATTACACACCTAACACAGGCAGGCATAACCTCAACCTTATAATAATACTTTGCACTTAGATAACGTGTTGGAAACTAACTCAGTCTCCCAAAGCCCTGTCACTTACCTCACTGTTCACCCACCAAATGCAGACTGGCCAACAACCATGCCCCAGTCTATTGGCTGCCATTAGATGATCCCAAAGGTCCTGCTGCTCTCTGAAATCCTGAACTCAAGAAAATGTAAGATTTCCAGCCCCAGGCCATAAGCCTTACGCAGGTACAATAAATATTTATTGGAAATGTGATTAGAAGATGAGCATCATACTAGACTGTGCTCAGGTCCTAAGGAGTTAAAATAGGAAAGTGAAGAAGGTGAAGATCTGAGAGAGGAAGCAGCAGGCCCAGAGTCACAGAGACTGGGGGAGTTGGGACAAGGACTCACATTGGCTGACACCAAATCTGACAGCTGATTTTAAAAAATAATACTGACGTGTGGTTTACATGAGCAAACATTCCTGGTGGCTCCCTGACCACCTAAGGGCTCCTCCCAGCTTTCTCACATCCAGTGCGGGAGAGTCATTGCCAGTGTCATTCTGCTCATGATAAGAGTTTAAAAGGATTAGAGGGAAGGGAAAACTAAAGAAAAGACACATCACACCATGAAAGTATGAGGTGGCCACTCTCTGTGCCTAGGGCTGACTGTCCGATAAAGCAGACATGAGCCCCCACCGTGCTCAGCACTGGAGGTGCACCGCAAGTGTGAGACAGACCTGCGCTGAAGACTTGCTGGGCAAGGTAAAGCATTTTATGAATAATTTTCAGTGCATTACACATGAAAATGATACTTTGAATGTGTAGGGTTAAGTAAAATACACTCTTAAAGTTACTTTCACTTGTTTCATTTACTTTTACCATAAAATCTAGAAAATTTAAAATTACGTAGGAGGCCCATATTCGTGGCCTGGACAAATTTCTGTTGGAGAGTAAAGGGCTACACACAGCCACACAGACACTGAATGCTTCAATGGTGTCCCTGTACCAAACACACCCTGGAGGTTACATTCCAGGCTGTACCTGATGTGGATGAAGAAAAATTTAAGTAACTGTAGCAGATGGGAAGAGGCTCTGGGGGTGAGTGGAGGGCGGGGGCGAATAAAAACGATTCAGATGCAGTGTGCCAGTTTCCCCCAAGAAGAACGTAACTGTTATGCACTACAAACATATGCCAATAACGTGTTTTAAAAAGAGCTCTGTATACTTCTCTAGGTTGGTTGAGAGATGGGGTCAGGTACAGCAGGAGACCACCAACATTTATCCTTTATTCCTTCCAGAATATCACTCAGTTATCTAATTTATTCCTCTTCAGTGAGTGGGAAGAAGCTAAAGTACAAAGGATGATAATACAAATCTCTGGACATTCTGAGGCCAGGAGAAGTGAGTTTACGAAGTATACACAGAAGAGATGAATACCTTCCTCAGAACGTATCAGTGAAGAACAGGAGTATGACCACGTCCCATTTTCAAAAAAGTTATTATTTTTGGTCTTGTATATGCTAAAATACACATGAAATTTACTATCTCAACTACTTTAAGTGTCCAGTATATTAAGTGTTAAAAGCACATTAACACTTTTCTGAAGTTACTGTGTTTATTCTGATTAAATTATGATCGGAAATATATTAGAGACAATTATTTATGAATACCTAACAAAAGGCTCTGGGAAAAATGGCTTTCCACAAGTCAAACATTGAGCCTAGACCCGTATCTCTCACTATCCACTAAACTAAAATTAAAATGGATCAAAGACACAAACAATGTGTCAGAAACAACCTGCTGGGAAACAAAAGAGGCAACATTCCTGAGGGCACAGGAGTAGGCAAAGACTTTTAGACAGACAAGATGTAACACCAACAGTCAACAACGGGGGCACACCAAATTAAAAGGCTTCAACAGAGTGAAGAGATAATGAGCAGATGGGTGAAATTTTTTTGCCAGATACTCCTCAAAGGAATAATATCTAGAATATATTTTATAAATTCAAAACAATTACACCCCCCCTCTAAATTGTATCACCCAATCCAAAAATGGGCATCTGAAATGAATAGACATTTCCCAGATGAGGAAATACAAACAGCCAATAAATGCATGGGAAAAATGCTCAACACCGTTGGCCAATCAAGAAATGCAAATTAAAACAAAACTGAGATTCTGTCTCACTCCAGAAGGGAAAACACAAAAACAAAAAGAGAACAGAAGGAAAAATTGTAAACAAAGTTTTTGTAAATGGTGGTGGGTGGGGGTTGAAGTGAAGGAGGGGGATGAATCAATATATACTGTATGCAGGGACAAATTCCCTATGATGAATGTGTTTATTATGTATATCTAAAGTATACACCAATAAAATTAATTTTTATAGAAGAATGGCTACCATCAAGTCAAGCAATAACAGCTACTGGAAAGGTGGTGGGAAAACAAGGAATCTTGCTGCTGGGAGTATAAACTGATACAACTGCTATGGAACAATACAGAATAAATAGGTATGGAGAGTTCTCAAAAAGCTAAAACTAGAAATTCCATTTGACTCAGCTACTCTCCTTCCAAAAGAGTTGGTATCTTTCAGGTTGGTTTTTTTTTGTTGTTGTTTTTGGGGAGGTTCTTTGGTACCAGGAATCAAACTTGGGACCTTGCATTTGCCAGGTAGGCACTGCACCACTGAGCTATACCTCCGACTAAATACAGTTGTCTTGGGCTGGGGATATAGCTCAGGGGCACAAGCACCTACATGGCAAGCACAAGGTCCTGACTTCGATTCCTGGCACCCAAAAATAAATAAATAAAAACTAAATACAATCATCTCATGCTTTATGTGTGTTTTGACCTATTAACATGGTTTTTAGTCTATATATATGACATTAACTTTAAATAAATCAATAATGAACCTGATGTTAGCAAAATAAAAGGAAGGGGAGGGAAGGGAAGGGGAGAAAAAAGCTTAAAATGCATTATGTATATGTACCAATTCCCTACAATGGATGTAATGATTATGTACTGTAAATACGTACTAATAAAAGCCAAAAAAATTTAAAATCATCTAAAACAAACACATACCATTTTAAATTTCTTATTTCTTCTAAATCTTTGTACATTTATCTTCTACAGATATATTGCTATAGCTTGGGTCTAGATGTCCCGCCAAAGCCTCGTTTGGTCTAGGTGGGGCTTTTCAGAGGTGGCTGGATCTAGGGGAAGTGATGCTGGGATTACATGAGTGATGCTGTGATCAAGGGTGTGTGATTAGTAAATTAGCTCACTGACTGGTTTGGCATAGTTCTAAATGTGCAAAATGGGAAGGCTCACCCTGGGTGTGAACACAGGTAGCCTGGACAGAACGTAAGGGGAAGAACAAGGTCTGCTATTATTCTTGTCGCTGCTGGCTACTTCACTGCTGTTTTCCACCTGCCCTGCTCTGCCATGGGCTGTTTCTCCTCCGCGATGCCCCTCTACCATGCCACCCCGCCTTGGAGCCAGCCAACTATAGATTGAAGTTGCTAGAAACTGTGAGCTACAAAAACTTTTCTTTAAACTTTGGGTGTTGGGTACTTTATCTTAGCAATGAGAAAAGTAACCAAGATATATACCTATTTCATTATCTATAACTGACTACACAATAATTTTATAATCTGCTTTCTTCAATTATATAAAGTGGTTTATATTACTAGGTTTTTAAACAATCTGATGGTATAATGATGTGAAATTATATATAAACTAATAGTACTAACATAAACCTAACCACGTCCAACTATGGAAAGCATATAATCATATTAAAATTTCTTGCAAAGGAAACACATTGTAAATGAACAAATTATGAATGTATTATGTCCTTTGTGAAACTACTTTCACAGCTCAATATCCAGGAATAGTATTACAGGGTGAAAATCTACAAAGCTCCATGTTTTACTGCCAATTTTTCTTATTTACCACTCCCATTCATCCCCAAATATATGGTTGCAGGTTTCTGTGCCCTCCTCCTTTCTCACCTATTTATTCTATCACCTTTGGAGACAGAATTTCTTTTCAATATTAAGTGATTATACAGAAAACAAGCCCAACAGCAGAATCACATCCCGAAAGCTTGTTTCTGATCTAACAGCTCACTGCTTTCATTTGCCAATGGCCATGAGGGAAGTGAGTCTCTGAATGTTTCATCACATGTCCCATCCATTATCCACCAAAATCAGGCTCATTTAAAAAGCCATGGATCAAAAAACTCTTATACTTCTGCGTGACTTAAAGTGATTTTTATATCAACCCTATACAAATAAACAGTGGGAGGAAGTTTTAAGCACAGAAAAAGTAACAAATGGCAAACTCCAGGATCTCTCTTTAAAATTATGCCTAATATAGCTTCTGGCTTGGAGGAAAAACAAATTAGCCAAGTGCCTTTCTAGAACATTAATGACTATCAGTCATTACATCACACATGTGTCATCTGACACAAACTTTTAGATCAGTAAACATTTTCCCTCTGCTGCAACAGAGGGTTAGTGTTACAGTAGGGGAAAAAAATCTCACCACATATAAAAGCATTAAAACATAAGCCAGACCAAAGGGTAAGTCTCATTTCCCCTTTGACTAACAAATGCATGTGGAGTTTTTAGAATATATTTTTAAAAAGCATTTGCCATGTGCAATAAGCAACAGTATCTGACGGCAAAGAAACTGGACTGCAGTATAAATTTAATAAATTAGAAAAGTCCCCTCCTCCTGCGATACTCAAGTTTTGGATCTAACATCAGACTTTGGGAAGCTCTCCAGAAGATTCTGTTATGCATCAGTGTAGACACGATGAACCTGAGTACGTACATCTACCAAGCATGAAGATGTACAAATAGCTTGCAGGCATCTCCTTTTTCCTTAACCTGATCATACTTTTGCTAAAGAAAATCTAGGATGGCTCCATCCCACCTGGCAATGATTACAGTGAAAATGTTACATGATACGCTTAGACATGGACTCTGCAATACATTGCTTCCTATCTGGGTAACATGGAGCAACTTTCTGAACACTGCTCCATCTCAGGCGCTTCATAAAACAGGAACAGTATTAATGTTTGGTTTAGATCAAGAATGTCCTGCAAAGGCCTCTCACACTCAAAGGCAGAGCTTGTGGCAGATGACTGAATCATGACTTGCTGTTAGGATGGGCTGACTGGAAGAGGCGTGACCGATGTGTCTCCCTGCTCAGCACTTCTTCATGCTTTGCTTACCGGCACCACAATACACACAGCTTTCCTCCACGTTTGTACAAATAGCTTGTCCTCCAGCTTTCCTCTCCCTTTGTCATGCCTTTCCTGTCCTGCCCAGCACTGGACTATAACCGTGAGCCAAAATAAACCTTCAATTTCTGAACGTCAGATATCTTGTTTCAGTGATGGGAAAGTGACTAAGAAAAATGCCAACCTCACAAGATGACTGTTAAGTACTAAAGTAACTAATGAAGTTTATTTCAGGCTGACCAGATGCTAAATCAACATGAATTTTACCTCGTTTCCCTTATTTGTCTCTAAAAATGCATTCAGATGATTAAGAAGGTAGTGTTCCAATTTTAAAAATGAAGACATTTCAGTTTCTAAATACTAGAAAAAACAAATTCTCGGTGTACTTACTTTTTTTTTCAATATTATGCCACTAAGGCTAGAAGTAAAGGAAAAAATTTCGCCAAATTCTAGAACTTCAATTATTGAAACTGTGGTCAGCAGCTAGAAAATCTTTATTCACTGGAGGGTAAAACTTCCACGTAAGAAGCATGAGGAGCCCAGCACAGTGGTATAGGCTTGTGGTCCCAGCTCCTCGAGATGCTGAGGCAGGAAAATCACTTGAGCTGAAGGGTTCAAGAACAAGGATTCTGGATAACAGAGCAAGAGCTCTAACTGGAAAAACAAAAACAAAATAATGTGATGTCTCATTCCCAGTGGTGTGATGCAGTGGTACACAATATGTAGAAAAGAAATGCTAGTGAAAGTCAGACTGGGGAAAGGATTTGGAAATTCCTACACAAGACACAAAATAACACAGCTGAAAACAGGAGAAAAGAGATGGCTGACACTCCTGTGCATCAAAGCTTATAATGGCAAGTATTGCATCTTGATCCCAGTGACCCACCTCATAGAAGCTAACAGGCTACACAGGGCTGACCATAGGATGTATTTCTAAATAAGGCTGCCCTTCACACATGGCCACTTCACTGCCAAGTAACGGAGATGCCTGTCACGGAAAGAAGACCTGAGCTGCCGGAGAAGCTGTCAGTAATGCCCGCCACAGCCCCTTGTCTGCAGCATGTGCTTTGGAGTTACTGGCATCATAGAGGCTCTGTAGTTCAAACTGTCTTTGAGCTCATACTCATATTATTCTACCCATCAGAAATTTGGCCAGGACCCACTGGGGCACCCAGTGAAAAATAAAAATACAGTGCCCTTGATTTACAGCATAGAAGAGCTGTGAGACAGTTCCTGAGAGCATTAAAATAAACACAAGCCTCTGCACTGCTGTGCTGACCACCTGCCTAGGAACCCAGCTCTGGACGGGGCATGGGGTCTACAAGGAGACAAGATAACAAATGCCACCCTCAAGTCAAGTATGTTACCATGTGCATTCCGGCAGCTTTGCTAGAAAACTGCACTGGCACTGTCTATGTCAAACAACTCCTGACAAATCTAATTTCAAGATAAATTATCTGCAGCATCCAAGAACCACAACCCCTGTGAATGATTAAGATTAATGACAACAAAAATATAGTTTTGCATGGTGGGTGTAGCCCAGTGGAATAGTACTTGTTCAGCATGCATGGGACCCTGGGTTTCATCAACAGTGCCACAAAAATAAAACAAAACAAAAAATGTACATATACACATAGGTTTAATGTAAAAAGTATACATGCAAAGACACCTGTAAGAAAACCTAAGCTTAAGGGTTAGGAAAGTTTAAAAAAGAAGTTTTCATTTAAAATACTTTGTAATTTAGCATATGTTGAAAAGAGAGTGAATTGCAAAAGCGACCACAATTCTCCACTCCTCCAACATCAGGTAGTGCCTGTTTCTCTACCCCATGACCTGAACTGTCCAAACCAACAGGGCATCAGAAGCAGGACACAGGTAGAGGCTCATAAACTGCTTTGGCACTGGGTCTTGAACCCATAAATGAGCAAGCTCATGCCAGCCTCTGGGCCATGAATGACCTGTAGCCCAATCATCCTAACAGACTGCAGCCAACTGCCAAGTATATAAGTGAGCACCCTTGTGACCTGGTCCCCAGCCGAGCCACCAGGCATGTGAGTAAGCCACCAGGATCAGACAGGCATGGCTCAGATCCACAGGCTTGCAGCGGATCCAAGCTCATGAGTAGTAAAACACATTGTAGTTGCTCTGAGACACTAAGGATAAGGTGGTTGTCTCTACAACAAAACTGTTAAATGATACAGGAAGCATTTTTGCTCAGTGGGAGAATACATTGTGTAATAAGCAAGCACTGAGACAACTTAGCTCACAATTTCTGGACGGAGATTAGATTCTCCTGAATTACATAATGAGTTCCAAGTGGGTTTTGGAGGTATACATAAAGGCCAAGAGCATACACATTAGAATAAATTTATAAGCTGTTATTCATGTACTCTTGGCATAGAGAACATCTTAGGCAGAGAAACTAAAGAAAAAAGATGCATAGATTTTACTATGCAAATATTTTTTGGACTCTACATATCAAAAGACATTATACATATCAAAAATGAAACAAAAGGCAATGAATATTGATAAAAATTTTGTGTGAAAGATTAATTTTATATGAGATTAAAATGCATGAAGCATATTTATGAATTAAAAGCGTGATAAAAATGGATATAAGAAAAAGATGTACAACTTGACAAAATAGATAAATTAAAACATAAATCGCTAAGACAGAAATACAAATGGCCAACTAACATTTGAAAAATGCCCAGTCACACTGGTAAACAAATACTGAAAGAGGCAATAAAACAATAATCACATTATTATTTCATTAAAAAGAGTAAAGATCAAAATAAGTATATTATATCTAGAAAATGAGACATTTTCATGTTAGTTGAACCATAATGTGATGTGACATTTCTGCAAGGCAATGGGTATGTGTGTGTATTTCACTTTTAAGTGCATGTGTGTGTATTTCACATGCATGTTCGCGCACGCGTACACACACAGTGTTTTTGAGCGAGTCGTTCTTCCAGGAATACGTACAAATAAAACAGAGGTACAGAAGATATCCATGAGTTCAGGATCTTCAGGGCCCTCCCTCTTGATCCTCTCTATGTCAGCGGACAGACAAGGCAGGCAGGCCTAGGGGAGTCTGGGGATGTCCCTGAAAACACAGATCTTCCTGATGCTTACTTAAGTCCACATTCCTGAGGCCAACAGATAGCAGAGCTTCAGAGAGATGCTGTATTATAACCCTCTTCAGCTGATCAATTAATACTTTTGAGGTTGCACACCTTATTAGTCAAAGAAAGATGAAGAATATTTCTCAAAATTGCAATTAACATTTGTTGAGAGATTACTGTATGCCAAGCACTATTCTAAACAAATTTACTTCTTAAAACATTTGAATCCTGGCAGAAATGCCCCACAGGAGGACTGTTAGTATCCTTACTCTACAGGTGTGGCAGGTGAGGCTCAGGAAGAGTTTTATTCTTGTCTGTTAGGTAATTTTCATTCAAGGCCCAATGACTGGCTTACTGTGTTAGCTACAGCACCTAGAGTTATTGCTAAATACCAAGGGCACAGTTCTCATACTGCCGCCTCTGACCTTATCTACTTCTCTGTACCTAATAATTGAACCTTTGGGACCTAAATAGTAACAGTGGCTGCTATTATTGAATGTAGAGACAGTAAACTAAATTGGACCCTTGAACTGGTCAGTGTATGAGCACTAACTCTTGTTACATAAATGAGCACTCCATCTGTACAAACTATCTCACATTTCCTCCAACTCAGTATGGCTTAATCCATTATACATGTAGGGCCTTGGGCTTCACTTTCAGGTTTTATGAATGACTTTATCAGCATTCATAGCAATTTCTGGACCATTTAATTCCTACAAAATGCCCAGACTGCCTTCAATTGTACATTTCTGTACCCCATCCTGGTTGTGCAAAGGACATGTGTCATGAAAGAAAATTTGTATTCTGTGCAAAAGAGTTCTACAATTTTGCAAACAAAAATGAAGAGAATCAAAACTGTTCATGTTTCTGGACATGTATTTATACAGAAAAAGCCCAATTAATTTCTATGCCACTTATAATACTGTAAGCTTTAAGCTCAACAATGTGCGTTCTGCACAGAGGCACTTCAAATGACGATTGTTTGGCACTTAACTCCGTACAGATACACTATACATTCATCAAAAGATTTTCTCAGCCAAGAATTTTCATATAAAACCTTCCTGGCTATGTCAGTTTGCCTGAGTCTCCCAATTCTGTTGTTTGGGAAGAAAGAAGAGTTTCCATTTCTTAGTGGCTTTTAAGCGTTTTAGGGAAGGAGAGGAGGAAGAGGGGGATAGCTGAGTACCTACTATGTATGTATATGCAGGATGGCTGACATGGTTGCACTGTTGTCTCATGTCATTTTGATGTGGGAAACAATCGAAGATTAGTTGTTTGATCAATCTTGTATGTCTATTTGTATTGCCCTGAGTATACACTTCAAAGCTAGCAACGTGTAATACAACAACCACTGTTGATTCTCTGCCACCTTATCTGTAGTTCAGTTTTTGTACTGTTCTTGTGCTACTGTGTGTATGTTTGTTAGTGTTTTTGTTCTTTTACTTTTAAAATTAAAAAAAAATAGAATAAATCACCACAATGACTCATGAGCCTAGGTTGAAAGAATTCTCTGCTGCTTTGCTCTTTGCAGCAGTGCCCTTATCCAAAGCACACAGTTTTAAGAAAGTATCTTCATTAGTGACAAAAGAGCATTATTCACAGAACAAATATTTATTAAGCATGTACTATGTGTCAATACACATACTATTTTAAGAATCCAGTGGTAAGATTGCCTAAGTGTCTGATTTCGGAGGCTTCATACTCTAGTTTTACAAAGATATGTGTTTCTGCTTCTGTTATGTAAATGTCCACAGTTTCCTTAAGAGTGGATAAGACAGCATCTACCACATGCATAGTGACAAGCGGGACAGATTGGAAATCTTGAACTGCAAGCTCGGAGTTCCCCTCTGATTGTTCCTGACAGAATCCAGTGGCACCAAGGTCAATATGAGGACTGATAGAAAAGCTGAAAGCTTTCTTTGTGTCAAAAAAGGACTTCAAACAGGTGGCAGCTCTAATTTTAAACATTAGATCAGGGAAACACTTTAAAAACCTAGTAATACTTACACGCTGGAGTTCTGCCATGGAGAGTCACATGGTTCTGCAGTGTGGCTGTTATTCCCTGGATTCAACTAACCCAGGGGGCAGATCTTGCTCCCTACCCAGGTAGTGAACACAGACAGACACACAACAAAGCAGGCAAGTGATAATGAGGTGGGTATTACAGCAGTTTGAGGACAGTAGAAAGGTGTCTGAAGGAGTTGTTTGAACTCCTGAAAGGCGTCTGAAAGGAAATTCTGGAAGGAGTGTCTGAAAGAAGTTTCCTCAGTGTTAGACTCAACAGTAAAACTGCTACTACAATTTTCCTTTCATAAACTGTGGTTTTTCCATACTACAAAATGTCCATACTATAGAATACCACAAAGCCATTACAAATAGAGAAGTAGATCTAGCACTAATATGGAAACAGTTCCAGCATATACTGTTGGAAGAAAAAAAAAGAGTCATATAGTATGATATTCTTCGTGGGTTGTTTTTTAGCCTAAGAAAACAATATTTCACTTCAAAATACACTTTAAAAATAGAAAATGTAAGGAAAGATGCAAACCATACATTTCTGAGCACATGATAAGGGGACAAGATGGGAAATGTTACGTTATATATAATGTAATTGGGGAGGATTATATTCATGTTAACCATGTCCTTAAAATTTGATCTAAAAGAATCAAAGTAGAATATTAGGATCAAGAAACTACAGGAACAATCAACACCTCACTAAAATTTAACATGAAAATACGTAATAAAATTCAGTGGTAAACTATATTAAAAGTGTCAAATTCCTTATAGTGTATATTATTTTTCTTCAAAATCTTGCTAATTCCCTTTGTTAATCTAAAAAGAAAAGGTTAAAAATACACAAGTGACACATCTATGATTTGCATCATCTTGTCCATAATAGTACAAACCATGGAAAATTCTAACTGAACAAAAACAATAAAAACCCCAATACATTAAACATAAAATGGGGAAAAGGAGTCTTGCTGTCTAGAAAATTTAGAAACCATCAAATTAAGCTCTGTTACTGAGTCTTACTGCCCCTGCACCGCTGTGCCTATACAGTGGAGCAGCATGAAGCACAAGGCTGAGAGCATCCTCAGCTCCAAGAGACAGGCCTGGCAGGAGGCTGAAGAATTAGACGAGGTGAACAAGCAATCAAAGAAATGCTAGGAAGGAGGAGGAAAAAAGAAGGAACAGCAAAGCAAACCAAACAAAAAGTGTGCAAAACAGGGAAAAGTGTAGAACAGAAAGGGCATTAGTGCCTCCTGACTTAGGAGTTATAATTGAAAATCTGTATTTGTAGAACAATTTACAAGGCATTTATTTCCACATATATTGTGCAGTATAATCTTTGTAACACATGGTACTAATTTCATTTTACAGAAAGAAATGCAAGTTCTGAGAGGGTAAGAACCTTACCAAAAGCCAAATAGATAATAAGTAAAAATTCTTTGACTTCCGAGTCAGTTTTCTATGGCTACCATATGCTGTTTCTCAAATTGCCACTAATATTCAGAAATGTAAAACTTTCAAGAAGTAAATATATATATAATATCTATTGATAAAATATAGTAAGCTATTTTTCTTCCCTTGGAACAGTGGTGGCAAAACTATGGCACATGTTTTTCCTTTAAGAGAAAAGATGTTAATATAGAGTTTTTTTTTTTTAAACTACAACCTCAGTATTCACGTTCAATTGGACTGTGGGCACTTTGCAATCACTAAGTGGGTTTTAGGATGTACTCTGGACACTCACCTCTAAAAGGCTCACCACAGATCAGAGCAGGAGAGAGGACAGAGAGGGGAGGTAATGGGATGATGTGAGCAGCACCAAAGAGAGGGTGGTGGATTCAGGAACGCAAACACAAAAAACTGGACAAAATTAACACACACATTCATGCAAATGAGTACAAGCAAATCCGAACAAGATCTGTGGGCTTCATCAAGCTCAATGTACCACTTACCAGATTATAGTACAGTTTGCAAATATTATAATTGGAGGAAAGAGGGGAAAGGATACACTGCCTGTTTCTGTGTTACTTTTTACAGGAATATCCACTTACCACAATAAAAAGCAATTTTTAAAAAAATCAAAAATTCGTAGCACCAATACTAACTTTAAAACAAGACAATGGTACTATGCAGAAACAAATACCAGAAGATACAATGTAGTAAAAGTCTTCATTGTAGTCATGTGAAGACTTCACTGCAGATAACTGAGGCTTTACTCATGATACTGAAATTTTAAAAGCTCCTTTCCAAGCCAGAGATGACACTTTTGCATATCCTTCGGGAGTATATATGCCTTAGGAGTAAGGACCATCTCACCAGAGACAAACAATAAACTTCTTGTGGTGAACAAGTATATAACGATAATCCTAATCATCATGCACAGGAAAGAAGTATCTTGGCATTCTGGTACACATCTTCATGATGAGAAAAAATTATATCCAGTAAGAGAAAACTGTCACTGATACTGTACTAACCTGCTTGTAAGTGCCATCCAGCAAGGTGTCCAGATGCTGGAGGGGGGCAGGTGTTTTATCTTTGAATCTTGTTAGGAGCCGGCGTTGGATGGCTCGGAACTGCACAGCTCTTTCAGACAATAGTTCTTCTAATTTTTGACCATTTATCCGCAGCTACAAGAAAGAATATCTTAATTTGAAGTTAAGTAGATACAAGAAAATATGTTCAAAGTAAGAATATAAGGCCTATATTATACTCAATTAAAGTCTGAAAAAGAGTAATTAAAAATTTTGAACATTTGACAAAGTTATAGGAATTAAAATAATGTGCTATTTGGTACAAAATATATAAATAATATAGTGGAAGAGCTCAAATGGAAATTTAGTAAAGGTGACCCAGTTTCATTATTAGAGAGACTGGCCATTTGATAAATACTTTGTAATACATGATCACATGGAGAAAAATATAGGAATTTATCCCCATTCTTCATAATAAAATCAATTACAGAGGTAACAAAAGTTTAGACACAACAAGGCACTAGAAAAAATTAGAATTGTCTTTTATAATCTCAACATGCAAACCTTTGTTATTTATAAGTCAAAAGACAAAAGACAAACATGCACACATACACATACACCCTTGGATAAATTACTAACCAAATTTTTAAAATTCTATATAGCATAAAAATGATAAAATGATAAGATTAACAGAAAAGTACAAGTAGGATGATAAATTATACCCATAATAGCTAGACAGTATCTACAAATCAACATTTAAAAGACTGTAACACAACAGAATCCACAAGAAAAAGAGTAACAAGTAGCAAAATAGGCCAAATTTTACATGAAGTTAATTCAGTAACTCTTAAATGTACAAACTACAATCTAGTGATCTGACTTATGGGAATGTACCTAGAGATGTGTTTACAAAAAGTAATGCATCAACCAATAAAATGCTGCAGAGGCCCTGGGGAGAAAGGAGCCTCCTCCCCTGCTGGTGGTGGGGGTGTAAACTGGTACAACCACTGTGGGAATCAGTGTGGAGAGTCCTCACAAAACTAGGATTGGAAGCCCCACTCAAACCAGCTATTCCCCTTCTGGGTATTTTTCCAGAAGAATTAAAAATGTCTTACCACAGTGATATACACACACCCATGCTTATAGCACAGCAATTTGTCATAGCTAAATCTTGGAAACAACCGAAATGCCCATCAACTGAGGAATGGATTAAAAAAGATGTGGTATTTCTATATAATGGAGCATTACTCAGCTATTAGAAAAAGATACAGACCTTTATAGGTAAATGGATGCAACTAGAAACGAAATAAATTGAACCCACATGTGTAAACATCATATTGTCTCCCTGGTGCAAGGACATGAAAGAGTTAATAAAACCCAAAATGTACAATAGATAATAAGAAAGGGAAAGAAATTGCTCAAAGGAAGGAACAACTGGGATGAGGGAAAGAAGAAAAACAAAGCACTAAGGCAGTATATATATATATATATATATATATATATATATATATATATATGGATCAATGGCATAATTGTACCGCTGGTGTCTGATGCTTTGTTGAGGAGAGCAGTTAATGATTAAAAGGTTTTTTTTTTTTAATATTTAGACCAATTTTGCATGCTTATATCTGGTAATCTAAGCAATTTATGTCACAACAACAATTTACAGTATAACAACCACTGATGAATTCCTACAATCCTGTCTAGTGAAACTATGTATTGTCTCTCATGTTCTTTTAAATTATTATTTTCTTATTCCCTTTAATGCTTTGATCAATCTTCTATTCTTATATCTGGTAGTCTGAGCAACTTCGTTGACAATAACAATATGTAATATAACAACCACTGTTAATGTCTATCATTTGGGTTGAAAACCCCTACCATTTTTAATGTCCTTGCTTTCTTTTGCTTGTATTTTGCTACTGTCCTTTTTCTGTACTATTTTCTTTAAGATAAAAAAATTTTTAAAAGTAATGCATGTAATTGTTCTATTTTATTATACTGATATCATTAATAAAACGCCCACCATCAGAACTGGGTTAAATAAAGAGGACTATTCTTCAAGGTGGGTGTTAATAGGCAATTCTATCCAAAGATGCATTAGATAAAACAAAGCAAATAGATTCAGAAGATCATGTATCAAGTGATACTATCTGTGTGTGTTTTAGCATAGGAGTGACTACATAGAACTTGTCAAACAAGATACAGAAGATACTGAATATTAAAAGTTGCCTCAGGAAACAGTGAATAGGAAATGAGAATCAGACAACACTCTTCACTGTAGCTAATTTCATTAAAATTTAGTATTAATAAAATAAAAGGGTTAGAGTGTAGCTCCTGGTACAGTGCTTGCCCACCATGCATGAGGCCAGTTCCATCCTCAGCACTACAAATAAATTAATTATTCAATTTTTAAAAAAAATAAACTATTGGAATCATAGGGAAGAAGGAACATCCATGAGATCAGATCACCTGAACCACTAATTCACCTTTATGAAACTAATAACCTAGTTGAGAAAATGATACTCAAAATGTTCAGAAATTAAACATATTATAGTTTACAATTCTGGTATCAACCTAAACTTTTATCTTTTCAACTCATGTGTGGTCCAGATAGATGATAAGAATTATATATGATATAAAATTTGGACTTTTAACAACTTTCAATTCTAATTTTAGAAGCACTAATAGTATTCTCTAGAGGAAAAACTATTATTATAAAAAATTAGATAATAAATTTTAATGGCTAAAATTTTAAAAATAATAGCTTATTTATCAATATCTCATTCTTGCTAAATTAGTTTACTGCTATAATATTTTATTTTCTGGATTTAGCAAACATACAAAAAAATTTAAAAGACAATCTTAATACTCAGACATTGGCTGGGTGTAGTGGCGCACACCTGTAATCCCACACTCTGGAGGCCAAGGCAGGAGGATCACTGGGAGTATGAAACCAGCCTGGGCTACAAAGTGAGCTCAAGGCTAGCCTGCACTGCATAGCGAGACCCTGCCTCAAAAAGACAAAAAAAAAAAAAAAGAAAAAGAAATACTCAGACATT
The DNA here is from genome assembly GCA_004027595.1 of Dinomys branickii. Lineage (NCBI taxonomy): Eukaryota > Metazoa > Chordata > Mammalia > Rodentia > Dinomyidae > Dinomys > Dinomys branickii. Next base: position 2,270 of record PVLD010014584.1, on the reverse strand, counting down.
ATCCAGGTTTATCATTCCACTGAATGTGTAATCAGGTGGCAGTGACAGACATGTCTTCCCATGTCACAGTTTCAATAGCTAAAAACTGTTTCGGGTACTAAGAATTAGAGAAACAAGTAAAACAAACAAAATATCACGTATCACTTGCATGAAGGGATACTTGGACTCCAAAAGACTTTGTGACTCAAAGCTTAAAATCGTAATGGTCTCAGTCCTGTCCTTCCACCGCGGCAGTTCCTGCTCCTCTCAGGCCCAAGGCTACTCCCTCACAACTCCCGACAGATCTGGGGCCCTCGGGCAAGGGTTGCCACATGCACTGCACAGGAGCAGCAGCAGCCACCCTGAGAGAAGAGGAAGACGCCTGCAGGACGTCAGCGTGGACAAACTGAAATCACTGCAGAAGGATGAGTTGTGGCAGTTTATGATCTTCAAAGAATATAGTGAAAAAAATGTAGCAAGCTGTCTTTCTCAAAATGACCAGAAGTTAGATGTTGCAACAAATAATATTTTCCAAAATCCTGAACTTTATATATGAGAGAGTGTAAAAGGGTCACTGGACAGGAAGACAACTATACAACAGATACAAACATGCTCAAGCTAAAAATGAAATTTGAATGGATGCTATAATTCTTATACACTCTGGCATAAGAATTAAACCTAATGAACACCACAAGCAATTTATAAAAACTTCTTACATACACAGTTTGGGCTAGTTGCAAAGACTGCTGATAGTACTTCCAATGAGAGTGATATATTTAAGGGTACCAAATCTGGAATGGTATTTTATTTTGGGGAGATTATTTTATGCTCTACCAAATCACGTATATTATTGATGTGAGTAGAGCACTTGATGAAAGAAATGTGAAACAACCAACACAAAAATGTTTTAGGGTAATTTGGCCCCTACCTGAAAAATGTATTGTGTTTTAGTCTCTCACTTCCAAAAAGGTTCCACAACAGTGGTGTGCACTCACCTTACCTCTGCTCACATGGAATGACACTAGAGGGAGCTTGTATTTAGAAGTGTCTATGAAGTTAGTTCTACTCTTCTCTACATTATACACAAGATAAGTGGATTTCATCATGATTCTCAAATGCTTACATCCCTATCAAATAACTTACATGATTTAACTTGTTCTGAGTGTTTTGAATTGCTGCACAATACAATATTCTAAATTCCTAATGTCTGCTTAAAGCACAGTGAGGACATAGGAGAGGAATTATACTCATGCTCGCCTTCATCCGTGTGTGTAATCAGCTCAAGCCTGTACTTTACCAAATTCCCAAAGCTTTTCCTCAGAAAGGAAGCACCTTAAAGTGGAAAATCAAGGAGTTTCTACACAACAAATAAAAATGAAAAACTGTGTACCAAATTCACTAGTTCCCAGTATTTAATATATTCCATTTTAAATATTACAAATATATAATTAATATAGTCTTTCTAAGAACTCTCTTTCATAAATCACTGGACCTCAATTTGGCAAAGGAAAGCAACAATTTCTTAAAATACATCCTAGAGCAGAGATACCGAACCTTTCAGAGTTTTCAATGATAAACAGCCAGCTGTGGCACAGGTTCACCACCACTGCCCTATAGCAATACAAAGATCCTCAATCCTTAAAATACCTACATCTACTCCCCCAAATTGTTGGTTTGAGTGCCATGGTTTGGCCAAATACATATTGTCCTAAAAAATACTATCATCAGAGATGAGAGGAAACCCAAATAAATTCAATTTATTTGATGATGATGTACTTATTCAAAATTTGATTGCATACAACTGAAATTTTCTCTTTAAGTTCATACTGCATTGGGGCTGGGGATATAGCTCAGTGGAATAAGTGCCTGCCTAACAAGTGCAGGGTCCTGAGTTCGATCCCCAGTACCACAAAAAAAAAAAAAAGTTCATACTGCATTTAAAAAGTTTTAATAGGTCAAAATTAACACTCTTAGACTATTCAAGAGGAATAATAATATGTTGCATGACCATTTCCTATCTGCGCACACACACACATACACAGATTGAAATGTCTATTGACTCTTTAAAAAATAGTCACTCAAGAAGCCAATGTTACTTCCGGGAAGATGGCGACCGGGTAGGCAGCAGAGAGAGAACCTCCCAGAGGATTACCACCCAAACAATGAAATATAGCAATATGAAGACAGAAATAAGGACTTCCGGGAAGAAGACGACCAGCCGAGAGAGCGAGTGTGGAGGGAAGAACGGCTTCAGCTCCTGAACCCGACAGAGAACGCGCTACTGGGACAAA
>PVLD010014583.1:0-51818 GCA_004027595.1 Dinomys branickii | reverse complement strand
CCTATCATTTGGTTTGAAACCCTGTATCATTTTTAATGTCCTTGCTTTGTGTATTTTGTGTATTTTGCTATTGTTCTTTTTTGTACTATTTTCTTTCAAATAAAAAGGAAGAAAGAAAAAAAGATAAATAGATATGTGCTGTTTCTGTGATTCCTGCCAAGAAATAACGGGCGGATTTTAGTAAATGCTTTCTTCTCCAATGGACCTGCATTCTCTTTGCAAAAGATTTGGAGGAGTATGCAGATCTTGATATGCAGGCTACTAAAGCCCTAGAATGTTGTATGGAGAGTTTGATGGGTTACACTGGTTGGCATTCAGAAGCAGAACATTGATAAGAAGGCAGGAAGGAAAGGGAAGGCTCATGAGATTTCAGTTGAGAATGATCACTCTCTTAGAATTAGACTAGAAGCCATACATGTTAAGTTCTGGTGAAAAATAACTTGTATGTATTTTGCCTATATCCTGAGATGGAGTTTAAGGGTGGTTCACTGGTCAATCTGATGGTGGAAATTCCAAGGCAATCAATATTCAGGGTGTGGCACAGGTATGCTGGATGCTTTCAGCCAATTTTATAGTGAGGGTTGGAGGAAAAAATCAAAACAGAAAGAACTTAAACTCTTAAATGTGGTCAGAAAAGAAATACCTGTAACCTTGGAGTCAAAGAAAGTGTGGTAGCTGAAGAGATTGGTGCCATTAAAAAGACAACCATGTACTTTAAACTGGAACAAGAAAGATGCCTGGAAGGCATCATAGAAATTGGCAATATCACAACCTCTGCAGGCTCTGAGGTGCAAAAGAGCAAGCTTCCATTTAATGAGAAAATATTTGAGCCCCTGCTCAAGAAAGTCTACCTAGTGAATTATTCATCTAGGGTTCATTTCACTATGCTCAGATATCCAAGCACTCAGAGGTCACTGCAGCCATTTGGTTACTGCTTCAGCTGGTGGCAGATCTCAGCATCATCCATAAGGTGCTGGTCATTCAGGTATGAAGGATGCAAGAGATGTGGGGTCAAAGAGGCTTCCACCAAGATTTAAAAGTAAGGTCTGGTGAGTTAGGCAATGTATCCCTGAGAAATGTATAAAGCTGTAGAAATAAAACTGAAGGCACAGTACAGATCCCAGGAAGTTAATAAAGCCAGGAACATGGAATATCTTCCAAGGAAAATCACAGGAAGCAACCAGAGTCAGCCCAAGAGAGAAGGCAAGTGGGCAGCAACTATGAGGCCGTTGGGGTTGGCAGCTGCCCACAGGACAAGGAACTACAAGATTTAAAGTTTGCCCCAATGGATTTTGCTTTGGTCATCTTGATTTGGTCTCATTCTTTTCTATTCTTCCCTTTTGGAGTTGGTTTTTGTAGTTGAAATTATAATTATTACTGTTTTCTCTACATTGCTATACAAAAGAAATCTATTGAAGACTAAGAAACCTGAAAGATCTGTATCACCCTCTTAATAAATGGAATAAATGATCAGTGGAAGTTTACACTTTATTGCTCAAATACTTCTTTTTTTATAATAGAAAATTTAAAAAACAGTAACAAAATAACAACAACATAGACAGAAACAAAACAGAGCAAAAACAGCCACATCCCCAGTATTTTTTTATTATTTATTTATTTTTTAGTTTGAGAAAGTGTCCCATTAAGTTACTAAGTTGACCAGGCTGGGCTTGAACTTGCAATCCTCATGTCTCAGCTTTCTAGATCACTGGGATCATAGGCATGCACCATCACACCTGGATCCTGGGTATTAGACTCTTTAAGATCTCTCTATGTAATAGACCTGAGGTTGATAACTCTCTTGGATTATTTAAATAGGAAAGAATATGGTGTAGGGGACATGGATTTGGATTAAAATAATAATTTCTGCCAGTTATGTTTGCTATCATTAAAGACCTCTTATTATGTACTAAACACACCAAACACCCTAACTTTTATATTTACTTTTAATGTCAAGTGCTCAGCTCCTTGGAACAGACTTACAGTTAAGTTACATCTGTAGTCTCAGTTTATGGCCTTACTCTTTCCCTCCCTACTTTGACACCAAATGGTAACCTAATGCATTCTCCACACCCGGCAAAATGTACTTCACATCCTAATAACTAATACATTTTAGTGAATTTCTCTCCTAGCCACAGTAGTTTCAAACTAAAATTACCCAGAAGCATTAGAACTCAGGTCAAAACCACAGACACTTCAACAGCTGTATTCACAAATTCTTTGATCCATTAAAAGAGCCAACTTTGCTTGAAGAATCTGGCTTGGATTGGCAACCTTCAAATAGCACCTAACATTGACCTAGAGAAGAATTTGTAGCTGAAACTTAGATTGGACTCTGATATTCAGCATGTTAATGCTAAATAATCACACAGGAGCAAAAAAGTACTTTCTACATTGTGAATGTAACCTGAGGATATGAAATCATGAACTCTTAAAAATACCTGGTTGAGCCTTGATAATTTGAAGGTCAAAACAGCCTCTGACTGATCATCCACCAGGGACCCAGGTATTTAAGTAGCACTGATTGCAGAATTGCCTCCTGGTTGGGAACTGGCATGAAGTCAATAAGGACATGACAAGGAGTAGATCCTGCTTTTTGAGTTGGTGTGACTACACAGTTATCAGTAAGAAATCTTAAAGCAGTGTGACTGCCAGCATGGACAGTTGCTTAACTGGAAATAACATCTCCAACTTGGAAGCTAGAAGAATTGCCCTCAGCATTCTGGGAATCTGTATTGAGAAATCGCTCTCCAGCAGCTGGGGTTAAGGGTTAAATATACTTCAATTTAGGTGTGTTTCTGCCTATCATCTGTCTCATGAGCTGATGCAGTCTCTGTTGAAAGAACAAGGTAGAACTAAATGGAATCTGACCAGATTGTAAATCTACAGTTCATATTTATCCTCTTGAAGAAGGTGTTAGTTAATACTGAAGCAGCTGAAGAGGTACAGTAGGCCTGGCCAGGCACTACCAGTTCCAACACACCTTACCTGGGATATAAACATTTTATAGAAGGACAATCTGCTTTATTTTAGAATACTAGAGCTGTTGGCAGGCAAAGGATCATAGTATAGAATTATGTCATACATAAATATGTCAGGAGTCTTCTAGAAGCAATCAGACAAATAGGTGTCACTTTTGTAGACTGACTTCTAGGAAGAAGAGCTAGCACACCGCAGCAACACTGTGATGGTGTTTCCCACCATCTCTTGAGGCTTTAAAAGCCTTACATACAGCCACTGCTGTCAATATGTCGATACCATGTGAAACTTACTTTCCAGACTGTTTTCTCCAAAGACACATGGAAGAGAACTGTGGCATAGATCAAAGGTAGATGACACTAATCAAGACAAATTTACTTTTTAACCCTAGAACTGCTGGTTATTACCTTCATGTACCCTATCTAAAATAACATTTAAGTCTTAATTTCTTTACCTGCAAGAACATAGCGAATGCTAGGATTTACCTCAAAAGGCTGAAGGAACATAACTATTGGCATATTTCATTTCACATTCCTTTAGGTAACTTACCCTCAAAACTCGATTAAACTCATAGGAATTAGTGCTTCGCACAGCTTGATTTACCATAACACAATAATTAACAAGTTTAAGGATAGAAAATATAAAAAGTGAAACAACTGGAATGTTACCTACATCTTCCTTCACCTAAAGAAAAAATATATATAAAAATATAAAGCAGCTGGACATTACTGAGGCTAACTGAAATGATACTGAGAGAGGCACGTTAATAATTCAGGTCTTGTACTTCAGTAATAATATCATCAGTATAGGTCAGAATGACATGACGTGTTTTCATACAAACGTGGCTTAGTATGCTTGGCAAACCTAATATCCTTTCTTGAGCAAGGACTGTGTACTTCCTCCATAGAAAGAAAATCCCAAACCTAATGAGGGACATTACTGTCACTTGTTTCAGAAGCATAATCTCTCTTACCTCCAAATGTATCAAAGAATGTGTCTTCATAATTTCCCGTCATGTATTTTATGTCGGCTTTTACACAAAGACCCCTAAAGAAGCTGATTTGATACGCGATGGACAGAACGCGGTTAGGTAGTTTGATCAAACTCTCAAAATGAGTCTTAGGGGCTGTTATTATTTAGATCTAGATAAAGCTGTTATTCATAAAATAATAAGTTGTTATTATTTAGATCCAAAATGACCCACAAAAGTCTCATGTGTTGAAGAGGAGGTCTGGTCAGAAAAGGTGGGTCACCTGAGGGCATGACCCAGAAGTGTTTTTGTCCTTGCTTACTCTCTCCTCCTTTGCTGTCTGCCAAGGTTGAGCATCTTTCCTTCACAAGGCCCTTCTCCTTTGTTATTTTTGGCCCCAGAGCCAGTTAACTATGGACTCAACCCACAAAACTATGAGCCAAAATATGCTTGTCCTCCTTTACATTGCGGGCATCAGTTATTTTGTCCCAGTGATAAGAAAGTAACTAATACAGAAGCAGTTACTAAGATACAGATCTTACAAAATAAAAAAAGAAACTCTGCTCCCTATCATTCTCATGTCTCCTCCTGTTGGCCTCCTGGTTCAACTACACCCTCCTGACAAATGTCCCCTTAGAGTCTCACCATCTCTTGCTGGTACATTTATGAAGCTTAACTTTAAAGGAAACTGTATTGTTTACTAACTAAATAATTACATTGGCAGCCAGCTGGGCTGAGACTCAAGTGGAAAATGTTCTCCAAGTGCCCTTTCATAGACTGCTTGATCTAAACAGTCACTGCCATCTCCTTTTCCTGAGTTTATGCTCTACTAGGCCACCATGGGAAGCAAACCCTAGAAAGTGCAGGCCCCAAGAAAGGAAAAGGACAGGCAAAGATTTATTACTGGTTTTCCTATCTCTAATCATGGCTTCATTTCAAGAAATCTGAAGCAGGAAAATCCCAGAAAGCAAAAGATGCCAAGCATTCCCTGCAAGCCAGACTCCTAGGAGCCCTACCTGTTGCTTCATCCCATTTTGCTGGCTCAAAACAAATATACTCCTGGCACCTGAGACATTGTGACCTTTATACCCACCCTCAAACCACTTGGAGGCTTATGCATACACAACAGACAGGTTGGAAATAAGAGAAGCAAAGATGGTAATCTTCTGGACATCAGCCAGCCGCCCCATGATTTAAGAAAGAGCCTGGAGGAGGAAGGAGTCAAGTGATGAAAGATTTGTAGCTTCTCTTAAGAAGGCACTGTGCTGTATTCCTTTTAGGAGGTTGATGAGCCCCTGAAGGGGGGTGTAACCTACAAAGATTCAAGGTATGCTTTCCCTGTAATCAACAACTGCCTTAAGTTGGTGAATAATTTGATTAAATGGAGTTTTAAATCAAAGACATAAGAGTTTAATTAGGAACTATTCTTGTCCTACTGAAGTTAACAGGCAGCTGTGCTGATTTTATACCCTTGCCAGAAATTTGTCAAACTCACGAGGAAGAGGAAAGCAGAAGCAAATATGAGCAAACAGTGTGTAGGGAAACGCAGTTACCATCGCAATACCCCACTAGGTGTTTCCTAAACGAGGCTTGAGCATTTACAAGGGGGAGGGGTCCAGTGGAAGGTAGTTTGGGCCCTTGAAAGGGAGTAAAATTTCCCAAAACAAGTAGAGTTGAGAAGTTTACAGGTTTTGTTTGCTTTATTTGTAATATTTTCCTTATTTATCCTCAGAGGTATTTTATTCTTCCTTCTAAATATGTGATCTCTGAACTCTTATATGGTAATTAGGAAAGTTCAATGTACATAAGATATATTTTGCAAAATTGTTTAAAACCCAATTGCACTGATCCTTACTCTCAACTTTGCTTCAATAGTTCTGAATCAGACTCCAGAGTCCTTCTTTCTTTCTTTCTTTCTTTCTTTCTTTCTTTCTTTCTTTCTTTCTTTCTTTCTTTCTTTCCTTCCTTCCTTTCTTTCTTTCTTTCTCTCTCTCTCTCTTTCTTTCTTTCCTTCCTTCCATCTTTCCTTCCTTCCCTCATTCTCTTTTTCCTTCCTTCCTTCCTTCCTTCCTTTCTTTCTTTCTTTCTTTCTTCCATTTTAAAATTTTCATTTATTTATTCAAGCGTTCATTCACTCATTTTTGCAGTAGCTGATCATGCTCAGGGCCTCATGTATGCTAGTCAAACCCTCCACCCCCAAGCCACCCACCTCAGCCTCAGCAGCTCCGTTTGGGCAGGTACTCTGAGGGGTTTAATGTGCTTGAGATGCTTCTATCCCCAGTGTTTCTGTTCTCTCAATTCTCCACCCTTCACCTCCTTTGCAGTCTAGGTTCTATATACATGGTACCTTGATTCTTTCTACAATTCTGGCTGCAAACCAAATTGGATGAAAACCAAATCAAATTCAGTGGTTAGGTTCAATGTTGACTTTCAGGGGAAATTTGATTCAGTTTTTGTACAGTTCTGGTTTGCAACCAGAACTGTGGAGAGATTTGAGTTCATGAGCTGAGGCGCCCCTCTACCTCTGTCTATTCCCTGCTTTTCAAATCCCTCCTTTTAGGGACTACCTGATATTCCATGTATCTTTCATCAAAAGGAATGTGGGGGCATAGTAAAACAAAGACGAAGGCCAGACCTATATCTCTATGAGATTCCCTCAAAGGAAGTTAGTATTTTACCCAAGGAGGATCCTATCCAAGTTACTCCAGATCCTGAGGAAGACACTTAATTCTGTGGATTTTTAAAAATTTTTTTTAAAATTTATTTTAAATGAAATTCTTTCTAGGAAGTTTTCTATAGTTCTGGCCATTTAAAACAAAAGTGGCTATATAAGCATAAACTTTTGATCACAACGGTGGAGTGGAACTCAGAAGATAATTTAGGATTTATCAGTTAACGAAGCAAAGTCTGGAGAGATGATGCACAGACATGCATCACTTAATCACAAGGCTGCATTCTGAGAGATGCACCATTAGCCAATTTTGTCATTCTGCAAACACTAAAGAATACACTCACACACACCAAGATGACAGTCGGTCACTCAGCGTGGCCTTTTGCTGCACTTGAGACATAGCAAGCAGAGAGATATGAGCCTACCACTAGAAGAACATGATATACTGTGTTACGGAAAATAAACTTTATAAGTAGAAATAGTATGATCTATCAAATAATGGTAAGATGTAGACCAGTAAATATATAAACCAATGAAATAGTCGTTTATTATCATTATCAAGAATCGTGTATTATACAGAACTGTGTTGTTGTCTACTTTTACTCAGTTGGCAATGCTTGTGCTATGACGTTCTCACAACTACAGTGTTGTTCAGTGCTAGGAATTATACTCTTATGGGAAGCACCATAATAAACGCATCATTCTTGACTGAAATATTGTTACACAGGGCATGACGGTAATAAATTCATAGTAAATTTATTATGTAAAGGTCTGCGATGTTTCTGAGGGTACAGTGTAAGTGACTGATCTTTCTTCAGGGTCTATTTCAATCCCAATAACCACAGTGCTCCTGTGCAAAAGCAACCAGAGCCCTAAAGAGTATCACACTTATCAAATCCATTTCTTAAGGTTGTCTGTGCAAGGAGCCATGGCACTAACATCACCATCTGAGGTCCGAAGGCGCAAGGCAGATATTCATGTTGTTTTATGTTTTCAGCACTAAAACTCCATAGAGTACCCATTTAGTTTCAAAGATTCTGCCAACTCAATTTTGCTTCCTTCCCTGTCAAGCATAGTTATGTTCTCTCTGGAGGAACATTCATGACAGATGTGAGTCTAATATTTTACATATTTTACGAAGCATTTTAAAAAATTTTTTTTGTCTTTTTGAGACAGGGTCTTGCTATGCAATTCAGGCTGGTCTTGAGTTCACTTTGCAGCACAGAGTGGTCTCAAACTCACAACAATCCTCCCGCCTCAGCCTCCCGAGTGCTGGGATTACAGGCATGCACCACCATGCCCAGCCCTTAGGAAGCATTTTTAAACAAAAATTTTAACTGTGTAAGAGTGAAGAATTTTTTAAAGTGAGTATTATTCAGAGACATGTATGTTAGCCATGAAAACACACATTGATTGCTCCCCTGGTTCTTTAAGTACCACTTCCACAGCAGTATTCCCAGCTCCCACATGCTCCCCCTAAGGCCAAACTTTTTGCAAAATTATATGTGTACCTCTATAAGCACCAGGTCAAATGTAAATAGTAAATCAAGCTGACTTTTTGTTGTATTTTTTGAGTGTGTGTATGCGTGCATGCGTGTGTGTGTGTGTGTGTGTGTGTGTGTGTGGTGTTTGAAAAATGAGGGTGAGAAAGAGCTGAATGTAGATGAGATTTGATGTGAGTGCTGTCTTTGAAATTCAGAGATCTTTTAGGAGGGAGTGCTGGGAGTGGATGGCCTCAGTGGCAGATTGCTTGTCTAGTATGTCCAGGCTCCGGTTCCATCCAAAGCACTGCAAACAGAAAAACAGCACAAGAAAAAAAGGAATAATACTGATTACCTACAGTAAAAAGATAAACATGGCATGCAATGCAATATATTAATATTTGTCCATGTTAGACAAAGCCTGGTCCCTGACAGATCCAAGGATATCTTGGATGACAGTCTTTTCCCCCCACTCTTCATGTCCACAAGGACAAATTTTCCTACCCCAGGGTTGGCCCCTTTCCTCACACCTTGGAAATGTGAGAGACTTATTCCATCACTAAGCCTGCGTGAGCTCATTATCCCCTGCCATTCTGTCTCTTGGGAGACTATTCTGGTGGGCGATGACATCTGCCTGGGTATTGGTTTGAACTTCTGTTTAATTCTAGAGTCTAAGAGCAGATCTTAGTTTCTGTGGCACAGCAACCGAGATGTTTTTGCATATCTCCTTGCTTGTAACGTACCTCTCATTTATTCAGGGAGCTGATCAAGATGAATACACTTTCGTCTTATTTATCATCTCCCTCTGGCTCCCCTCCTCGTCCTCTGGTCCGCTCTGTGTCCTCAGAGGTTCCCTTTTGCAGACTGGATGAGTGTGATGGTCATTTTGATGTATTCACTTGACTGGGTCATGCAGCCCCCATCTATCTGGTCAGTATGTTATGGGTGTTTCTGCAAAGGTATGTTAGGTGAGATTAACATTTAAACTGGTAGATTGGGTAAGGCATATTGCCTTCCCTCGGGTGGGTGGGCCTCATAGGATTGAAGAGAACTAGAAACCTGGCCCTTCCCTGAGTAAAATGTTTGCCTTTGAACTGGGACATTGGTTTCTTCCCCCTGCATTCGGATATAGTTGAAGCATAGCTCTTCCTGGTTCCTGAGGCTCTGATAACTTTAGACAAGAACCAAACCTGTTAATGTCTAGCAGGCTGATTCTCCTAGAGCTTCCCGTCTTCTTAATTGCAGGATACAATTCTATTTCTCTGAAGAACCTGAATACACTGACTTTAGACTGAGTGTGACACTTCCTGGATGACTTTAGAGAGGGACATTAGATTGTAAATGCTCCCACAGGCTCCTGTGTTAAAGATGTGACCCCCAGGGTGGGGCTCTTGGAAGGCTCTGGAACCTTTACATGCTGGGGCCCAGTCAGAGGCCTTTACTTCACCGACCCAAGGTTTTCACCCAAAAAGGACCACAGGACCCTAGCCCTTTCTTCTTTGTGCTTTCAGGGTTGACAAGTGTGATTTTGCCCTGCTGCATATGTACTATGATGTCCTACTCACCACAGGCCAAGATAAAGTCAACATTAACTTTTCTCTTTATTAGCTAATTATCCCGGGTATTTTTGATAGTGATGGGAATCTGCCAAGTGCAGTGGACTTCACTGACCTGTCTTCTTTGTAAACCTTTCTTCTCACATTTTAGAGATTCTATGTTGTTGTGGTTTGTGTCTGGATGTCCCCCCAAAGCCTCATGCAGTCATGGGGTGGGCTTCTAGAACTTATGATTGATTCATGGTCCATTGCTGGAATTATGGGTGTGAGTGCTACACCCGCTTTGGGGTAGGTGGTTTTCATACAGTGTAAAGGGGGGAAAGAGGCTGCTTGTCGTGCTCTCCCCTTGTGTTGTTGTTGCTTTTGCTGTCTTCTGCCATCATGACCTGTTGCCCTCTGCCATGTGCTCCTCTGCCTTAGAGTCAGCTTATTATAGACTGAGCCTTCCACAAACTGTGAGCTAAATAAACCTTTCCTTCCTTAATTCTGGGAATCAGGTACTTTGTCTCAACAACGTGAGAAAGGTAAACGAGACATATGTCAATAACAACAATAAAAAAAAAACCTCTCAAAACAAAACTCCCTGGATTTGCTGTCTCCATAAGCTCAGCAAGTGTTGCCAAAGACTCTCAGATCCCTAGGTTGACAGGAATAGATGGAGGTAGACAAGCACAGTCCTTAGTTGAAGATCTTCTTCTGGTTCTATTAATGGATCCCAGGTCCTTAGTGGTTGTCTTGGTTACTTTTCTCTCATTACTGTGACAGAAGACCCAACACCAAAATGAAGGAAAGAAAGGTTTATTTCGCTTACAGTTTGTGGAGGTTTCAGTCCGTACTCGGCTGGCTCAGAGGCAGAGTGGCACATGGCAGAGGGCAAACTGTTCATGGCAGCAGAGCACAGCAAAAGCAACCAGCAAAAGTGAGGAATGGCTGCAAGCAGCCTCTTTTCTTCCCTTACCTTGTAAACAGCCTACCCCCACCCAGGGGGATGTATCTCTCACATAACCTCCATGCCCTACTCTTCCACAGGCTCAGGATGTGTACAAAGTAAGCACCCTGGCTTTCTGCTGAATCACTCAGCCAATCCTCTAGACTCCCCAAGTTGACACAATTTATCAACCATAACAGTGGTTTATAATATTAAACATCCATATGAAGAAACACTACCATCTCTGTTCACAGGACAGTATTATTTAAGCACATCTGCCTGGACACTGTAAATGTGATAGGCCTTGGATAGGTCCAGGAATTTAAAGTCTTAGTAAATTTTGTTAGGGTCATGAGTTCTGAAACTTTGATAAGCACAGCAGTAACATAAGGTGTCCCAATTATAAAGATACTTTGTACCTTAACTAAGAAAAGCTATAAATTGGCTCAAAGAAGCATCTACTCTTTTTAATATTGATTTTTGCAATTCTGGGACCCAATTCCCAGGCCTCACACATGCTAGACAAGAACTCTACCCTTGAGCTACATCCCCAACCCCAGAATCAAATCACAAAGTAATCATCAGATAATTTAATATCATCATTTTATTTAGATAACAGAACAATATCTAAATATGGAACTCTGATTATCATATTAGTTAATAGTTTTAAATTCCAATAACCCTGGCATTTGGTAAAGGATCTAAGGAGACAGAAGTTTGGTAAAGAACGTGTCCTTGTGCCACAGATAAGAGTATGGCTAGGAGGAAAAGCCACATAGGCTGAGCGAGGCATTAAGCTTAGTAACAATCAACCCACCAAACACTAGTCTTCTTTTTTCTTTTTTTCTTTTTTAGCAGAGCAACTCTAGTTCAGTTCCCACTTGTTTTAGACACTTTTCAGCTCTATGACCAAGAACAAACTGTTTAACATTTAATAAGGCTCACACCATTCATGGAATGAGTTAACATCTGTTTTGTGAGATGTTAAGGATTGAATTGGTAACTAGAGCAGACACTGCCTTGCTCAGATAGATAACCAATAAATGGTAGATTGTTATTAGTTCCTTTTCTTGTGTTTACAGTTACACTAGCCTGCTCTGAGATAGTTTAATGTAAAGTATGGAAAAGATCCCAAGAGTGTGTGGAAGAGGAGGGGTACAGTGACCCAGGCTCATCTGGGTGAAATTGAGAGTGGCTGACACATGGACCAGGGGAAGCTGTGACCAGAAGAGTCCAGTTTCTGAGACATCTGAATGACTGTGCAGTATTACACCAAATGCTTGAAACTTACCTAGGACCTACCTAATCAGCATTGGTAGTACAGCCCAGAAATACAAATGTTTAAGTTTCTTAGATTTTTTTCTATAGATAAATGTTTGAGAATGCATACAGAAAAATGGTCTAACACTGTCTTCACATAAGAACATTTGAGCACTCTCAGGAGAGGTTCAAAAGCCTCGAATACACACCTCTTCTGGCAAACACCTGGTTCTATAAATTCCTATTTACCATCCCACTAGTTTTGTAGTTAGAAAACTAGCAGAGGGTCTATGAAACCTCCAAAACTTATTAAATTTGCATGCATGTGAATGTATACATTTCCTAGAGAGATGATGCATAGAGTTCAAAGTTTTTACAGGACTCCATGAGCCAGTCATTCTTGGGAGTTGCAAATTGGAAGCTGCTGTGCATCCAGGAAGACAGATTTGTTTTGAACAACTCTTTTGGGCAACTAAAATATAACAAAGTATGAGGCTTAGCAGTTAAGCTTTCATTAAATGGCCTTATTTGTCTACATGTCACTTCTTTATAATTAAGTGTACTTTGACTAATATGAATTAAGTATGTCTGCCTCCTAAACTCCCTGGGCTATTTGCCTTGTATAAACAGAGAACAAAAGACCAGGAGCATCTGTGCTCCTTACCTCTAAAGAGCATAGGTGTCTTTGCTTTGCTATAGAATAAATTAACTCTAACATCTTCTCTGATGAGAGTCACAGATTCATTTGATTCCAGGTGCAGAAAGAAATCTTTGAAACTCTAAATAGTCTAAGGATAAAGGATGATCCCAGGGCACAGAGCAGCTGTTGTAAGTAATCACAGAGACAGAAATTCTAATCAGTTGTTCTGTTTCCCAAAGACAATTCTGTTTCCTGGATCAATAAGGAGCTGTGAAAACACTGAATTACCCAGGTGTGGTGAGACACTGACCTACCCTCCTAACCTTGGGAAGCTTCAAGCCCAGAATCCGCTTCTTTAGCAAGGTTTAAAGTCATCTAGAAAAAAAAAAAAAAAAAAACTGGCTGTAAGTTTTAAAAACAGCAGTCCCATAGACATATATCCTCTTATGCTCTGGAGTTAAAATGAGCTTGTTTGCTCATTTCTGTGGTTTTGTGAGTTTGTTTGTTTGTTTGTTTGCTTTAGAGGATGAAAGATTTCTGGTAGTTAAATCTGTCTGTAGCCATGCCATCCCAAATGTACCTGATCTCACCTATTACTAAAATATTCAGGCATCTTCTGTGATACTCAATTTGATAAGAATGTTTAATTCTTGATGTAAGTGAATATTATAAGGAAACATATAAAGCAATTTCCATTCAGTGTGTACTCAATGGTTTTCCCCTTCTCCTTACCAAACTCACATGGAAGACTGAACATAGGGAGCGATTGGGATGTCATGATGAGCCATTTCCAAATGAGCCCTAGAGATCCTACCTATTCATACCTTGGTGTGTCCATAATACTGCGGCTGACCCTACTGACTTCTTTCTAGCGAACTGAATATGGTAAAATTGATGAGATTTCACCTCTAAGGTAAGGTAAGAAGTGAGTGTGATTCCTTCTCTTCCTCTTGTCATAGTCAATTAAGTTAGATAAAAATATTATAGGCAGTCAGATAGGGGTAGGCCCTCAAAGCCGCCAGTGCAGGAGAGGAGATACCTTACAACTGTTGGAGAGATAGGTACTCCTGCTGTGGGCCAGACGTCAAGATAATAGATAAAACAAATGCATACACATACTTCCTAAGGATAAACATCAAGGACTGATATTCTAAATAGGTATCAATCACTTGGAGAAAGCCAAAAAGAGCCATTAACCCAGTCCTCTACAGGAAAAGCCCCTGTTCTGCCAGCTTGCTATGTGACCCCTCCCCCCACCTCATGCTCACCTTGCAACTTCCCATTTTTCCCACCTTGGACTCACCTCATGTCATAGATTTGCTGTACAAAAATCCCTAGAAAAGATAGGGTCTTGGTAACACATTCAGGACCCCCCTGTCTCACTCTCAGACAGAAGCTTTCTTTACCCCAGTAAATATGTTGTGTCCTTAAGCTCCATTGTTCTTAAAATTCATTCCTTGACTTTAGAGAACATGAACTCTTGCTGGACACCTAGAAGGTTGAGAGTTTCTTTCCCATATATCCCTCTATGCCCGTGCTCTGAAGGAAGCAAATAGCCATGATTTGAGTCCTATTGGAACCCTCAAACAGGGGATCCGCCCTACTTCAGTGTGGAAAGGATTGTAGCGACAGCTGATATTTTTTGACCACAGCCTTAAGAAGAACTCAAAACTATAGGACTTAGCTAAGCTGAACTCTGATTCCTGACCAACTGAAAATGTGAGGCAACCATAGTTTGTTACCTTAGGCCCAAAAGTTTTGAAGTAATTTGTAAGAGAGCAGTAGGGGACAAGAACAAATAGAAAGAAAGCACTGCTGGTCTCATGAGAAAAAGAATGTGTCTTTTCTTTGGACAGTGAACACACAAACACTTATTGCGTAAGTCTGGTTTTCCACAGTGAATATGATTAGAATTTGAAAGAATTAGATACATATGCCAGCTTAGCTAGGTAGCTTTTTAAAACAGGATACGCCTTATTATTCAGGATCCTAGAAATTAATGGTGATTATCCAATATTTATTAAACTATGCCTGACTCTTGTAAAGGGATTTTCACTAATCATTCCATCGAATCCTCACAGTCACCTTACTGTTGCTGTCATGGATATTTTGTAGCTGAAAAGATTAAGGTAGAAAAAAGATGACTAATTTTCCCAGCTCACCTATCTTGAAGCTGAATCCAGGTTGTTCTGACATTATAACCTATATTCACACAGAAGAATGGCCCTTAGAAAGGACTTAGGGTTAGCCAAGTCCATTCAAAACTCCTAGTGAGCTCTATTGAGTAAAGCTGTTATTGTGTTATTTCTTGTATCTTAAGGTCCCCTCAAAGCCTCATGTGCTCATAGGTGGGGCTTTGTGGTGATGGGATTAAGGGCATGTGGTACTAAATTCACCCACGCATTGGTTTAGCATCAATAGATGTGGATAATGGGAAGCTGTCTTAGCTACTTTCCTCTTACTGTTGAGCCAAAATACCCAACACCCAAAGTTAGGGAAAGAAAGGTTTATTTAGCTCACAGCTTGTGGAAGTTTCAGCCCATAATCTGCTGACTCCAAGGCAGAGTGGCACATGGCAGAGGAGCAGCTGTTCACGGGCACGGAAGACAGCAAAAGCAACAAGAACAAAAGGAGAAGAGGAGCATGCCTCTTTCACTCTCTTATATTGTATGCAGGCCACACACCCTAGGGCAGGCCTAGCACTCACACTCCCAACCCTAGGGCACCCGATAATGAACCAGTCACACACTCTAGATTCAACTGCCTCCACAAAGCCCAACCCCAGGACCACATCAGGCTTTGGGTGAACATACAGACACAAACCACAACAGAGGGTCCACCCTGGGTGTGCATGGAACCATGCACAAAGCTTGTAGCCTGGATGGGTGAAAAAGGAAGAGAAGCCTGCTTGCTGTTACTCCCTCCTGCCTGCTCTGCCATGGATTGTTTCTCCACTGTCATGCTGCCCTGCCTTGGAACCAACTGACTAAGGACTGAAACCTCTGCACATTGTAAGCAAAAATAAACTTCTCCTCCTTTAACTTTGGGTATCAGGTATTTTGGCTCAGCAACAAGAAAGGTAACTGAGAAAGATAATTTCAATTAATTCATAAAAATTCATAGTAATGTCAAAAAGTAGTTCATGTCATACACATATTGTGTACTCCTTGATAATAATACAAGCTAAGACATTTTGAGACTCATGGACCTATACATATGTGAAATAATATTTAAAATTTTTCTTTCCATTTTCTTTCTCTTGCTCAGGACACTTTTGACCACAATTAAAGAACCATAGAAACATGACTATAGTTGAAAGAGAAAGAGATTTTTTCAGCCAGTTCAGCAGTTTCATTTTACACATGAACAAATGGAGACCTATATTTGCTTATGGTCACATAATTAGTAAAAGGCGGGAAGAATGCAAACCAGATGTGCTGAATCACATTTCATAGTCCAGTGATACACACGGTCCAGTGACGACTGGAAAAGTGTTGGTTTCCTTTTGTCTCGATCCAAACCTGGAATTAAACCAAACAATGTTGACTAAGTAAATTCTCTCTGGAGGCAAAACTAAAATTTTTAAATCTACACTGAAACAGCAGTGATAATTTTGTGGAGATGGGAAGGGCACCTGAGGGAGGAGAGAAAAGGAAGAGCATGAGGAGGTCAGGAGGTGTCAAAATAAGGTGTTAGGGTAAGATGGGTAGAGGTGCCAGTTCCCCAAAATGAACGTGACTGTTGAATATGTCAAATATACACTAATGAAAATGAGAAAAAGCCAAAATAAGGTGGACAGCTCTCTTCAAGACACTTTATTCTGATTTTAAAGGACAGACATAGTTGAAGTATTTAAGGAAAATACTTGCCAACCTAGAATTCCATACTATGTAACACTAACCTTTAACCTGAAGATGTTTTTAAGAAGCTAATAATTTATTGCAGCAAGAATACTACAGGAAGCTTCCTCGGGCATAAAAATAAATACTTCCAAGCAGGAGCACTGTAATTCAAAAAGTATAAAATGGACAGAAATGGTAAACACACTAGTAGATTTAAATGTTCATTGACAACATAAACAATGATAATAATGATTTGGAAGGTTTAAAAAGATATTTAAAATAGAATTCAGGGTAATGCAGCACAAAGAGAGGAGAGGATAACTGGAATTGAAGAGTTCTGAAACCTTTGCATTTTTGCATCAGTTTCTAGTAATCTTGGGCTAGAAATCAATAAAAAAGGTTCAACTCATTAAAAAATCTACTTTGAATATAATGATAAACAGTGTTTTAGCTATTATTATTTATCAATTATTCTGTTGTGAAATTTTATTTTTTCATAAAACAAAAAATTGTTGGAGCTTAGAAAATAAAAGACTCAAATATTCAGAAATTAAACATTACACATTTAAATTAGTCCAGGAGTAAGTGAACTAAGCATAATCAAAAATGTTAATTAAATGGCACTGTAATATTTATGAAATACAGCTAAAGCAATGCTAAACAAAAAATTATACACAAAAGAAAAAACAAAGTAAGTTTCTGATTTAAGCTATGAAAAGAGCAACAAAATGAACCTAGCAATGAAGAAAATAATACACTTGATCTTAGCCAAAAGACCAAGAAGAGCTGAGAAAGAAAATAAAGAACAAACAACAAAACTACAACTTGATTATTTGATTATTAATTAAAATTTAAATACCTAACAGTGCTCTGGTAGTAAGAAGTTCAGAACACAAATTATCAAGATTAGGAATAAAAAGGATACCATTATTCTAGAAGCTATAAATACCCAAAACAAAATGTTATTAAACTTATATTTATGTTTATGTTTGTGTTTGTTTGTTTATATTTATATTTTTATTTTATTTATGCCAATAAATGTAATGATGTCAATGAAATTTATAGAACATTCCAAAAATTACATTATCACAGCAGATAGAACAATGAAAAATCATGAATAGTTCAGTATTTATTAAGAAGTTACATTTATTTTGAAAGCTTTCTCATCACTAAGCTCAGATAGCTTCCCTGCTATATTCTTCAAAACTATTTAAGGAGTTATTAAATCAAGTTTTTAGGGTTTACTGGAAATAAACCCAGTTTAACACTTGAAAATCAATCAGTATGATTAACCACATTAACAAAAGGAAAAGAAAATCTTACAGTCTTGGCCAGAGGTACATAAAAAGTATCTGATAAAATTCTGTATGACTTTATGGTCCTTAAAAAACTAGGAATGGAAAGATTTCTTTTTAAAAAAACACACAGAGAACACATAATGTTGAAGGCTAAAATTTGGAAAATCTAATCCTTCTTGTCCAAGGTTAGAAAAGGATTGTCCCACCTCACCTAATCTTGTGCTGAATGTCCTACCCTGAGCAATAAGGGAGGCAAAAGGCATAAAATTCTATGCAATAGAAGAACAAATAAAAATGTTATTATTTTCAGATAATATAAATTTTGTACATATGAAATCCCTAATGACCTACAAATTATTAGAAATAATAAGTGAACTCAACATAGCTTCTAGGTGACACAGTTACTATTAATAATTTGTTTATATAAATTAGCACCAAACACATAGGAAATGTAAAATCTTAAAGCCTAAGGCAATAATTATATCAAATGCCCACAAGCAATCCTAATAAATGATGTACCAAAGCAACTTCAGTGAAAACTACAAATATTATGGAAAAAAAATTTAAAAGGCATACTACATACAGGTTTAATTATGTCATGCATTGGAAAGAATAGGAATAAAATTTGTCAATCATCCTTATTTACAATAGAAACTCAGAGCAACACTTAACTACATTCCCAGTAAGAATTCCTTGTGCAAATTGACAGGGCAATTATAAAGTTTACTTGCGTGATGGCTGACTGATTGCGTCAACCTGAGAAGTTTAGAAGCTTAATTAAATCAACTCAGCAATTCTACAACTTAAGGTGCAGAAGACCCACCCTAGAGCAGCTTGTTGCTTGAATAGTATAAAGGGGAAGTGAGGAAGGACAGATTAGCTTCTATTCTTCAGAGGAGTTCCAGGCTTCTCCTCCAGCTTAGACATCCTCTCTTGGTTTCCATACTCTTCAGCTTCTGCCGTGGATCCTTTGGCTTTCCAGCGTGAACTCTTCAGCCTTCCATTGCAGACCCATGTGCCTCCTGATACAGACTCAACCAGGGCACTGCAGTGAGCTCCAGACGCTGGACTGAATCCTTCAATCTCCAATGTGGAAACACCCTCTGCACACTTCCTCATCCAACTCTGTAGCTGACCATTGTGAGCCAATCTTGTAATTTCTTACACTTTTTTGTATCTTGTGTTATATTTATTTCTCTAGTGAAATACTGAATGGTACAACATGCAAATCCAATGAGTTGAGAATATTGAAGATAATTTCGAAGAAGAATTTAAAAAAGAATATTAGTAGGACTCATGGTGTATTTTATATCAGTAATTATTAAGTCCTAGGTTAAAATATCATAATTAATACAGTATGGTATTGCTATGCTATAGAGGAGTAGAAACAAGTAGAACCCTAAAATGAAGTCCACAAATAGAATACATGGGCCACTATAGTTCAGTGAGGAATTATTTTTCTAATAAACATCACTGGAGAAAACTGTGTATTCATGCAGAAAGCCCTAACAACATACACAAAATTAAACTACACATAATGCACTTACATATGAAAGGCAAAGTAATATATTTTCTATTATACAGGAAACTATCCAAATAAGACATACTTAAAGAAAATATTGTATTGTTTTTATGCTATTTTGTAAATGGATGTCTGTTAATATGTTTTCTTCCTTTATTTTTATCAGTTAAACATGAAGAATTTAGTGAAACATCTAGAATTAAAAATAATTCTAAGAGTATTAAATATTGGCAAGATATGGAGCAACTGGTCCTTCTCATTTATTGGTACTGTAAATTACTATGACCATTTTAGAAATATTTGGCATTATCTACTGATGTTGAACAAAGACATTTAAATTTTTATTGTCACAAACAATAGCAGCAAGTTACCACCAAACCCAACAGGTAAAACAGCTCATATCTACACTGTTACAAATCCTAAGGCAGAAGTCCATGCACAGCTTATCTGAGTCTTCTGCTCAGAATCACACAAGTCTGCAATCAAGGTGTAGTCTGGATTGTGACTTTGTTTGGAAGTTCTACTGGGGAATCAACTACTTCCATGCCATCCTGGTTGTTAGAAGAGTTCATTTATTTTGGACTGCATTACTGAGGGCACCAAGCCAGCAGGTAGCCCTCTTTCTCCAGGCTGCTATAAGAGTTATAATTATAGTGCAATTAGTTGCAGTAGTTTATCTCATGGCCTGATTCACATAACATAACCTCATCAAAGGATTGATATCTTATACCTTTGTCACACTTCATGGCTTATAACAACTCACAAGTCCTTCCATCACTGGAAAGGGGAGAGAAAGTACACGAAGTATGGGCACAGGAAGTGGAATCACTGAGATGACCTAAGAGTCTGTGTGCTACATTTTCCCCCAACAACTTGACGAACAGACTTTGTACAAAAATATTCACAGAAAAATTCTGTTAAACGTCCAAATCACTAAATAACTCAATTGTCCATCAGTGAAAAGGCAAATAAGTGAAATATGGTGCATTCTAATAATAGAAACTATAGCAGTGGAACATGAACTGCTGCATCACTCAAAATGACGGTTAAATTTGTCAGACAAAATGATGAACCACAGACACCAGATGCAAAATTATTTGTGGCATAATTTCATTTAATTCAAATTAAATTCAGAAGGAAGCAAAAGTGGTTTTAGAAGTCAAATCAGTGGCTACCTTTTCAATGTAATGACTAGCAAGGGTCATAATGGCAGCTTCTGAGTAGGAGAAATGTTTGCATGTTGATCTCAATACTGGTTATGTGGATGTGTTCAGCTTCTACATATTCTCAAGCTGTATGCTTAGATGTAAGCCTTTGACCATATAAATTCTCAGTTTTAAAAAAATATGCAAATGTTTTAATTGCTTTAATTCTGTACACAAAATATCAACTATCCCTAATCCTCTGCCTCTTTGTTATGACTTTGTTTTCTTAGATATTTCTTGAGAAAAATGTAGATGTCCAACATGCAGTTTGGCGGTACTGGGGATTGAACTGAGGACCCTGCGCTTGCTAGGCAGGCGCTTATTCCACTGAGCTATATCCCCAGCCCAAACACGCAGTTTGATAGAAACAAAAACAGGGCAACTAGTTCCTAGCTTCTCTCCTATATGGCATTTACTGCCTGTGTCCACATACAGTATTGCTTAATGTCATTCTCATCTTCTGAATGTCCCATGTTCCAACAGCTAGCATCTACCACTGCTACTTCAATAAAATATTCACTCAATGAGGATCTTTAATCAATATTGTCAAAAAATAAGAACAAGAAAATTTACACTTTAGATGCTCATAGATGAACAGAAGAGGAGATCCATTAAGTATTAAAACAGAAACATAAATAACACCATATGTAACCAGAGGAAAAAGTATTCTATTACCCTATCTTGAGAATACAAGACTTACTAGTCAAAGAAAGGCTGCATAAATTGATATCCAAGGACAAATAGGTTATTCCTTGAAAGAAACCCACAGAAGCCAGCACTTATATGTCTACTACTTGTGGGGCACTGTAAAAAATGCATATATAATTTTCAAGAAAGTAACAGATAAAATAAAGAGGTAAAGTAAATTTCTAAAGCTACAAACCATAAGTTGAAGTGGACACATACAAATAGAAAAGAAATCTACAAATCTGTGTTCCTAGCTTTGCAGAGCAACAATACCAAAATTATAATTATCTGGAAGAATTTGATTTCCTCTGAAGACAAACACTGCTTCATGGCTGAGAGGTGGGAGATGAGGTTTGCATGGTACCAGAAACCAAAGAGGAGCATCCTGTAAAGTTGGACTTGACTAGACAAGAAGCCCATTGAAACACTTCAAGTCACAGAGTTATAATCAAGGATTTTTTTAAATGTTAGAAAGATCATTCTAGCAATAGCGAGAGCAGAACATAATGACACAAGATAGAAACCACACTAACTGCACAGGCAAGAAAAGACCACTTCAACTAAAGCAAGGACAGTAAAGACGAAGAAGGAAATACACTAAAGAGGTGGTTTTCAGATGTGGGGAGATAATGTCGTGAGCACCGCTTATAAGCCTGTTGGGAGCACACGCTCACAAACACTACTCTATAATGAGTCAGTACCTCTGGGGAACAGGGCACAGAAATCTGAATTTTTTCAGGATTTCCTGCTCATTCCAATTCACACAAAAATTAATAGGGTGCTTCAGCACATATATATATATATATATATATATATATATATATATATATATTTTTTTTTTTTAAGCTTCCTGGGTAATGATGATATATCCGTAAATTAAGAACAACTGGAATAGAAAATAGAATCTTACCTGTTCTGCACTGCATAAATAGAGACACACTTACCATGGATGCAAGGTTTCCTGTACTGTAGAAACCCCCTTTCTGCAAGAGTAACCTGCTAGTGTCTACACCTGAGGCTGTCTCTAGGCCCTCTCTACCTGGATGCCCTTTCGTGGCTGTTTCTGTGCCTGGATATGCTCCTGCCCTCCAAAGCTTATCCTCTATGAACTTCAGATATTTGTATTCCATTCAGCAAGTACCAGCAGGAAAAATGGAACATCTCCTAAATGTTTATTTTTGAAACGTATCAGATAATGGTTTGAGAGTGAGTGATTCAGTCTCTAATCATAACACTGCATCAGTGCCTGAATCCAATTTAATCTGAATGTGTGGGAATATCCAAAGAGTCTTGTATTTGTCAGAATTGAAATTTAGAAAGCAAACAGAACACCAGCAGAAAAGAGGCAGGCGGCATCTGTAGAGTAGCTTCATTTCCTCCCTACCTCTTTCTGTCACCACACTCCTATTTCAGTGCTATCCTAGATGCCCTACATCTTTTCTTTTGCTTCAAGGTCTACGCTGTTTTCTACTCCTAAAACATACAAACTTAATCATCCATGCAGGCAGTCCTGTCATTGGTTAAAGTGGAGGACACCCTTTTGTCTGTCAGTACTTTTCCACAGGGGTTGGCATAAAATCTAAACTCCTTAATGTGACTTTCAATAACAGCCAAGTGATCTCCAGTGCAACTGAGGTGATTTAAGGATTAAAAGGAGTGCTAGTAGCAATTATGAATTAACTAGGTACCCCAGGGCCACCCCATGCAACTGAGTATATCTGTCATCCTTCCTGTGGCAGTTGATAATCTGTCCCTTAGATAGCCAGAACTTCAGTAATAAATGCTTTACTACAAACCTCACAGATGTTGCATAGTTTGCCTATGTAATTCATCCTCTGAATTTCATGTGGAAAAAGTTTGGTCTTCAGTGTGGTGGCGTTAAGGAAGGAACACCTTTAAAAAAGAAGTGGGGCTTAGTGGAAAATGATAAGTCACAGGTGTTCCATGTTTATGAATGGGTCAATGTTGCCTTTGGGGAATGGGGTCAAGTCTCATGGAAGTGGATTACTTCCTACAAAAGCCTGTTGCTATACCGGAGAAAGCCTAGCTGGTCCTCTGTGTCTTGCTCCTTCTGCACCAGAGCAAGCAGTTGCTGGCCCAATACTCTTGGACTTCAAAACTATGAGTTATATAAATGTATTTTCTTTATAAATTACATAGTCTCAAGTAATTTGTTATAGCAACATAAAACAGACTAGGGCAGAAGTATATTATTTCTTATCAGTGCAGAAGTTTGTTTTATTATTGTCTTTATTTTAACAATTAGGTACTAGAAATTAAGATATTTTTAGAGCCTTTTGCAAACAGAAGGACACAGAATCAAAAAGGAAAGCCTAAGCTCGTTGGTTTCTATATCCAAATTTTTCCTCAGATAAATAGTTTTCTAAGTAACCTATTAATTTCTAAAGTAGAATCAGGAGTTATATAAATCTTCATGTATTCCCAAAGCTGTTTATCTAAAAGAGCCAAAAAACAAACCATTTATAATATGATAACACTAAGAAAATTAAGACACAACTACACAGTCAAGAATATGAATTCCTCTCTGTTTCTATGCTAAACTATCATGGCATTCTTCACAGGGATAAACAGAGAAATCCTAATGGATTAATATTAATGTGGATTTTCTTTTTTCCCCTTCACTTTGAATATACTACATGAAGAATTTTCTTAACACTTGATTAAGAAAACCAGACAAATTTTAAACCAAAGATTTAGAGTGCTTTCACATATAAGACTGTAGACAAACACAAAAACTTCATATTAATTCTTTAATTAAAGGCTAAGAGGCACTTAGCAATATAAACTCAAGAGAGTAGAAGAAAAGAAGTGTGTTTCATGCTTAGTACATTTTGCTCCTGTTGTTGGTAGGTTCAAAAAGTTCAAAAGATAATCAGTGAAGCCTGAGCTTGTTATGGAACTTGGAAAATACACCTCTGACTTCTAGGAGTGGGATGCTATGGGGCCTCAATTCTACCATGAATAACCCGGGTCACCACTGCTGACCATCCCTGCCCTCTAATAAAGACAAAACCAAGGAGTTGAAACTTCATGTATTTAAGGAATTATGAGTCCACTTCTATTTTCTATAGGAGGACATCAGAAAAACATCACTACCTGCTTTTGGCTATTAGCTGAGCAGAAAGAAAACAAACATCCAAGTGAAAGATGCGCCGCACAATTATTACACTGGTAGGCAGTGGCTCCCCTTGCCCACCACTCACTGAGTACAGGGATTTACACTAAAGGAAGACAAGAAACATAACTTTAATGTTGGATCTATCTTTTCATCACTGACTTTTTTTGTGATAGGAGGTCAAAATAATATAACCTTAGATTATTCGCCATCTATTTATTCATTAGGAAGATCCTTGCAAAACTAGTACCCTGTCCTGGTTACTATCTTGGTTACTTTTCTCTCATTGCTGAGACAAAATACCCAGTGCCCAAAAGGAAGAAATGGTTTATTTAGCTCACAGTTTGTGGAGGTTTCAGTCCATACTTGGCTGGCTCCAAGGCAGGTGGCACATGCAGAGGGCAAACATTCATGGTAGTGGAATACAACAAAAGCAGCAAAAGCAAAAGGGAGGAGCGATGGCAAGCAGCCTCTTTCCCTCCCTGACCTATGCAAACTATCTACCCCAGGGGCATATGTAGCACTCCCACCCATAATACCAGTATTGGACCA
Source organism: Dinomys branickii (assembly GCA_004027595.1). NCBI lineage: Eukaryota > Metazoa > Chordata > Mammalia > Rodentia > Dinomyidae > Dinomys > Dinomys branickii. The sequence goes on along the minus strand of PVLD010014583.1, from coordinate 27,091 downwards.
TGGATCAATCATAAATCTAGAACCCTTCCCCATGACTGCATGAGACTTTGGAGGGACATCTGGTCACAAACCACAGCATTCCACCCCTGGCTCCCCAGAGACTAATGCACATCCCTTATGCAAAAGACATTTTAGTCCATCTGTAAGAGTTGCCAAAGTCCTAACAGTTTCAGCATTGCTGAAAAGTCCAAGTCACAAGACTCCTCCAAGTTGCAAGGCAAACTCTTAACTGTAAGCTCCTGTACAAATGAAAAATTAAACACTTCCAACATTCAATGACACAAAACAAGCAGTTTCATTCCAAACAGGGGGATTCCAAGCATTGGGGCCAAACTAAATCCAAAATCCAGTAGGGCCTGTAGTTCCATGCCCAGCATCTGAAGCAATCTGTAGCACATTTTGAGCTCCAAAGGGCTTGCATGATTGCACCCCTATGACACTTCTGGTGGTTACACCCTCTCGGCTTCTCTCTTAGGCCCACTTTGCTCCCTCCTTGCAGTTTGCCTCAGGCAATCTACAGTCCTGGCTTTTCCAAACTTCTGAGGTCTTCACTGCTTCTTTTGCTTCACATTCACAGCTTCACACACTGCCCTCTCAGGGGCACACTGCCTGACCTCCTAGGCCTTCCAAAATTGAGGTGGAAGCCTTTTTAACTTCAGAACTATTGAATTCTTTATGCACCTAAAACCAGTGCCATGTGCATGATGCCAAGTTCTGCTGCCACCTGGAGCAGTAGCCAAGCTTTCCCCTCTCTTGGCCATAGGGGTCAAGTACCTGGATCTCTGGGCACACTGAATCCAATGCTGAGGAACAAATTCTCTATGCTGCAGCCATTGTGGAATGTGGTGCAGCTGCCACTGCCATTTTGGAACATGGCACTCTGCAGCTTTCTTCTCAAAGCAAAGTCGCCTTTGCAGTTTTGCAGACTTGCTACTTCTTGTGATGCCCTTAGGCCATCTTTTCCACTCTCTTGTTCCTGCTCAGCAAAGGAGATCTCCTCTGCCTTGTCTCTGCAATCCACAGTTTTACTGGAGATTCCTTTCTGGCCAAACTCACAATCTTTTAAAATCATCTTGCTGTGCTCTTTGCTCTTGATTCTCAATATAAATCTCTCTAAAAGCCCCCAACAATAGCCATGCCATTGCCCCAACATTTGACTGCCTTGAAATGTATTTTGCCAGATTAATTAGTCCACCACTTATAATTGCAGTCTCTGAAACATGAGCAAAATGCAGACAAACTTTCTGTGAAGCCATAATACACATCACCGGGAGTCGAACAACCAATGCAGTCCTTCTTCCCAGCAGAAAGCTTCCAAGCCTGGTCTTCACTGGCAGGATTTCTATCAGTCTTCTGGTCTTCTGAATTCTGATCAGAATCTCCCATGCAGAACAGCCAAAGCTGTTCCAGCTCTACTTTTCAGGCAACATCTCTAAACCTTTCCAAGCACTTCCTAGAAGCCATTTCCAAAGGCTCTTTAACCACATGGTCAGGTATAATCACAGCAACGCTTCACTTCTCTGATACCAAATTCTGCCTTGGTTACTTTTCTCTAATTGCTGAGACAAAATACCTGACACCACAAAGACAGGAAAAGTTTCTTTGGCGCACAGTTTGTGGGGGTTCAGTCCATACTTGGCTGGTTCCAAAGCAGGGTGGCACATGCAGAGGGTAACCATTCATGGTGGTGGAAGACAGCAAACACAGCAAGAGCAGAGGGAGGAGTGGTGGCAAGCAGCCTCTTTCCCTCCCTTACATATGCAAAATATCCGCCCCAGGGGCAGGTGTAGCATTCACACCCATAATCTCAGGATTGAACTATGGGTCAATCATAAACCTAGGAGCCTACCCCACGACTGCTTGAGGATTTGGGGGGGGGCATGCAGACACACACCATAATAGTTACTTTTCTCTTGTTGCTGAGACAAAATGCCTGACACCCAAAATGAAGGAAGGAAAGGTTTATTTAGCTTAGTCTGTGGAAGTTTCAGTGTATAATCAGCTGGCTCCAAGACAGCATAGCATGACACAGGGATAACACTTCAAGGTGGCAGAAGACAGCAAAAGCAGCAAGAGCAAAAAGGCAGGAGCGGACAAGCCTCTTTCCCTTTCTCATATTGTAAGCAGGCTACCCACACCCAGGGGGCATGCAGCTCTCCCATAATCTGCATGCCCTCCTCTTGCACAGGCTCAGGATGAATACAAAGTAAGGACCCTGGCCCCTGCTCAGTCACTTAGATGACCTTCTAAACTTCTCACATTGACACAATGAACAACACCCCAGAGCTATAAGGGCATCTCCTTTTCACTGCAGGATGTAGAACTGCTGAGTCACTTAGTTGAGCTTCTAAACTCCTCAAGTTGACACAGTGTATCAACCACAACTTACCCTGGGATGAATAGTTAGTTATAAGCATTATTCTTCTCAATCTGCCATAGTAAAATGTCATAGGCAAGGTGGCTTAAACAAAAGACAGTTTTTTTCCCACAGTTCTGAAAGCCCAGTAGCAAGGTACCAGGGGATTTGGTCTGTAGAGAGACCTTTTCTTCGCAGCTCATGGGCAGTCACTTTCTTCCTCCGTCACATGCTGCAGATGGAAAGAAATCAAACTATCTAGTGTCTTTTCTTATGAAGACACCCGTTCCATCATGAGGATCCCACCTTCCTGGTCTCATTTAAAACCAATTACTTCCTAAAGACCTCTTCTCCAGTTAGCATCACGAGGTTAGATGTCCATGTAAGAACTTTTTGGGACACAACTGATCCTAGAGAAATGTGCTCAGATCAACTCTTTTTCTGACCTTACGAGTAGAGTAGGCCACCAAAATCATTAGTTCTCTCTTGTTTGCATATGCTATAAACCTCGGTGGGCCACTGGGATAAGTTGTCTGTTTCCTGGATATGGTATTTACAATTATTTTGGTTCACTGACCCACAGTCAGGCCTTCCCTCCATCCTGGTTTTTAATCTCAGTAAAGTGATGTTCCGGGCATATTGTACTTTTGAAAATACTATTAACCACTATGACCGATTCTACCTCTAACAGATAAAGTTTGTGGATTTCCTCAGCTACATGCTCCAACTAAATGGAGCATTTATATACTTTGAGGAAGATTTTTCCCTCTCTAGGACTGTGTGTAGGGAGGATTAGTGGTAGTTGTGTTCATCCATCAGTAAATCTACATTTGGCTGGTATTCCACACACTTACTCTGTACACGGTGCACAGCTCTCATGGGCAGAAATCCCACAGTGTGGCACGAGTCTGCCTTTCATGTAACACATCCCCCACAACACATGCTTCCATGGAAATGAGAGACGCTGCCTGACTCACTGATACCCAAGGGTAAGGTCACTGTTAGAATAAAACACCTAGCACATATTCTTCACATCCCTCAGGAGGAACCCTAAAGGGCTGGTCATGGCTGTAACGATGCATTTAGCCCAAAGTCAGAAAAACTTTGCCTCGACAGGTTAAAGAAAAGCTGGGAAAATTTTTTTTTCTCTCAAGTAATGAGGCAGAGGGAAATGGTTGCAAGGTTAATTTATTCAAGTGGTTCATTTATAATTAAGAACAAGGGGTCTGTTTTCTCTAATGTCAGCAATATTTCAGTTACTCAAGGGAGCTTCCTGCATGGTCCCAACGTGATCAGCTCTGCTCTGGGTATTACTCACTCAGATAAGGCAAGATCTATTGGGAGAAATGGGAGCCTCCCTTTCTTTGGGTCTCTTTATAAGAACAAAAAAATCTTTCACACAAAGTCCTTTGGCAGACTTCTTTTATTTCAGAAGCCAGGCAAGTTTCACTCCCTAACCTGTGAGTGAGAAGGCAATCAGATTAGCATGATCCTTCTAGACAAGCTAGGTTCTATACCTGACTCACAGTGGAGAACCAGGGCTCTATTAGTAAAGACCAAGGAAGGAATATTGGGTCAGTAACTTGTGATGTCTACTGCACTTCGCCACCTAAAGTGATGGGTAACAAGAATACACTCTTCATGGTAGGAGATAGGCTCACTTCTCATATCCATCTAATTCTGCCTTCCTCTGATATAGACCTGGGGGCTTCAAGGCAGATAAAAAATAGTGACTAAAAATGCTTGGGGTGTTATCTGTTGCATCAGCACCCCAAAATAAGAAGGCAACAATCATTTAATAAACTTATGTAAATCTTTCCCCAAGTGACTAGTGCTCTTGTTTCCTTTCATAAGTGGATGAACTGAACAAATAAATTACAGGAAAACTCAGATTCTATTCCTTGGGAACTGTCACATGATCCTTGCCTATGAATGCAGAGGGGCAGATAGAGAACACAGGCTGTAATAGAATTTCAGCAAGACAGTAGCCTGGACAGCCTACGTGGAGGTTCAAATTAGATGTCCTTCTGCCAGCAGAGAATCACCCTGCTGTTCTGGCAAACCTTTTACTGCAACCATTTATGTAGAAAATACTCAGTTATCCAAGAAATGATGTGATGATGCTTTTCATATTAATTAGAGAAGAACTGTATGAGAATGTTAAAATATATCCTATTCTCAGCTAAGAATTAAACACTTTTGCATAATAATCAGGCTTTTGAAACATTTTCTTTAAACCTATAAAGTTCCATTGACCATATTAATTTCAGGTTGCAATAAAATATATAATGCTTCTGCTCTGCTGCTATTTTTTTAGCTATGATATTAAGATCCACCTTGAGAATTGCCTTTGCAGAAAAAAGGAATCCGGGTTTTCAGGTGCATTTATGCTCTGAGGATGGCAGACAGTGTGAAAGTGTGAGATTTAGTAAGAAATGACTTGATTTAAATTTTGTCTTTGCTAAACAAGATGGTAGGAATTCAGCAATGATTGTTAAAATGTATATTGTTGTCTTCAAATTAGTTGTTCTGGTTACCAGGCATAAGCATGCAAAATTGATCAAGAGAAAAAAACTTAAGCATTGACTCGTCCTTTGAATAAACAAGTATCAGCCATACACTCAGCCCAGCTATCCTCGGATATACATATATATCTTGGATTCTTACATCTGGTAATCTGGGCAACTTTGCTGAAGATAACAATATGTAATATAATAACCTTTGTTAATTTCTATCATCTTGTTTTGAAATTCTGTATCATTTTTATTGCTTTTGTATTATTTTGTTTTTATCTTCATTGTTGTTATTTTGTTATTGCTTTTTTCTCTTTAAAATAAAAAGAAGAAAAAAGTAAAACAAAACCAAAAGAAGCTTCTAAATTTGTCTTTGCTTTTTAACTATATCCCTTACATGGATGAATCACTTTTAAATTGTTTATTCATCAATAGAATGTGGATAAGATTACCTACTGTGGAGGCTGCTGAAATGAAGTACTCAGTGCAGTACACAACACAGGAAACATTTGGGGGATGACAGATGTTAGTATTTATAATGAATTTGAAATAACTTGCACATACCTGCTGCTATTAGGCTAGGTAACCTAGACCTAGACACACAGGTAGCATTCACACTGCTTTTATAGACATTCAAATTGAATTTATAAATGGGTAAGAATTAAGACCACACAACCCAAAAGATAAAACTTAAAATCTGTGGTGGTAAGTTTCATGTCGATTTAGCTGGGTCATAATACCTAAGTTCTATGATCAAAAATTATTCTGTATGTGTCCATAGGGATGTTTATGGATGAGGTCAACATTTAAGTTTGTAAACTTTGAATAGAGCAGGTTTTCTTCCATGAGGTGGATGGCCTCATTCAATCAACTGCAGGTCTGTCTAGAACAAAGCCTGACCTGCCCTGAGCAGGAGAGATTCCACAAAGGAGTACCTTCACTCTTGAACTACAGCAAAGTTTCTTCCCCTAGTCCCCAGATTTCTGGTCTTTGGACTTAAACTACAACAGCTTTTCGCTGCTCTTCAGCATGGAAGTGTTTTCACTTGAAACTACAGCTTTGTCTCTTTCCTAGGCATCCAACAAACCAATTGACTACAGATGTTGGGAGTGCCAACTTCTATAATCTTGTGGGCACTTTCCTCAAAATAAAGTTCTGTCCCCACACACGTTCTGTTGATTATATTTTTCTGGAGAATCCTGACTAATATACATCTTGTGGCTAAAACTGTGTGCCACGCCTTACCCCTTGGCAGGAGCAAGCAGATGCAACATAAACACCATGGCCCTTCACACTAATAGATGTTGCTTCTACCTGCAGTCGCAGGCAGGTGTAATTCTTGCCATTGGCTAAAAGGCAAGGTGAATGGCAGTCCTTCTTTGAGATCTAGTCATAATTAATACTCAGTAACTCATTTGTGAAAGCAAGTTAAGGTCCACTCAGTGTCACCAGCTCAAAGCCCTATTTAGTCACTTATGCAAAATGTCTACATTCGTAGTAGATACTTCTTTTACTTCTATTTAGGACTAATTCAGTCTTTTTTGTCACAATTTGTCATTCACCCTCTCTAGGTTCTCCCTTGTCTTCTGCACTTAACTTCTCTTTCTATCATCTATCTTCTGCTTTATTGTCAGGCACTGTCTCCTTATTTAAATTGTTCTTCTAAGGCAGAGGTGAACTCATTATTGGAATCTAATGTCAAAACTGAGCCCACCTGCTAGGTAATTTTCATGGGAACATATTTATCCTTTAAAGATACTGGTATTTATTTTTTTCCAGTAGTCTACGACGGGTGAGGTTAGAGTTTATGAGGACCAGTTAAATTACTTCAATAAAAAATAAGACAAGAAAAAATCTATTTTTTACACTTGGAAAGAGAGTCGGGGAGCTAACATTTATGTAGTCCTGGAAGTTTATTTCTTCAAATTTAGTCTATGCCCATAAAAGGCAAATTTACAATAAAACTGCCAGTGTAATGGTAAGGTGATAAACAGAGTTAAAGACAAATTTCCTGAATGAAGGCACAGCAGTGCAGCTATCCTTGAACACTGGAAACTTGATGGTAAAAATCAAATTCTGTATAACAAACAAGTCACTACTGACCTGTAATCTTATAACACAACCCTGAGATCTCTACAAGCTAAATCATTGATGAAATAGTACAATATTTGGAAAGAATATATTGGTAGTGAATTGTACCAGAAAGGATGAAAATACCTCAAGTGGGGCTTTAAAAGTCCACTTTGAAATATCTATGCACAGAAGCTACTCATTGTGTATGTGGAATTTGGGGAAAATACTTCTGAATATCTGAAATGGGTGAGATATTTAAGCATAAGCACTGAAGATTATCAATACCTTATTAACCTTTTAAAAAGAGTGTGTATATTTCTATCTCTCAGTTTTGAGTGGTGAAAAAGATCTTCTGGTGGTGGACAAAGTTAAAAGATGTTCCCCAAGATTTCATTTTCTGATTATTCAATCAAACACTATCAAAGTAGGGCTGACAGGGATTTTCCCAATATAACTGAGGTTGTGGAATGGAAAGGAAGAGAGAAGCCTGTAAGATCCAGGCACCCAATCTAATCACTTGGCTCATTTAAAGTAGAGAAATTCCTCGAGCTGGACTCAGGCAGGATGTGGCAGAAGAAATGAGTGAGACTTGAAAGGAAAACTAGTGGTACTCTAGTGCTGAGCATAATGGGACCACAGTACGATCTGCCAACAACTTGAATGACCCTGGAATGGCCCCAACTATTCCTGATAAAACCAACAACAGCCTGAGCCTTGATGGAGATGAGACGCAAAATCAGAGATAATAACCACGATCTCTCCAAGATCTAAATCCAGCTCAGCCAAGATCAATGACTGAAAGGAATTCCAAGGCTATAGTTGGAATTATGGGCCACATTAAATATATATTAGAGTGAAATTTTAAAATATTATCACTTCTTCCATCAAAAATGGTAGAAAAATGTTTCTTGTAATAGTTTCACAAAAATTCTATAACTTTTTTCACTTAATGCCTTAACACTTTTATATCAATAACATAGGGGGCAAAATAATATTAACTACCAGATATTCTTTTGGATACATGCTCTATAATTTATTAGCAATATATTTTTAGACATTTCTATTATGTCCAAATTTTTATTATTAGAAACAATTATGTGATCAATGTCCATTATCTGTAATGTAAGGAAATAGGATGTGGTTGATGAGGGTTTTTTTTAAAAGACACTAATTTACATCCGCTGTGGAATGAAACATTTTCCTACAAGGACTACTCAAGCACAAAATTTGTATACAGGTTTAGGACACTTCAATTTTGATTACTTGATTTTCAATGACATTCGTTTGTATTTCTCAAATAGAGGTACAGCTATCCTGAGAACAAAGTAACAAATGTATTATTTTTGTATTCTCTGGGTTTCCACAATGTTCAGCAAAAAGTGCATGAAATTTATGGAATGAATACTATAATTATATTTGTTCTATTGGCTAATTACATATGATGACAAAAGGAGAATTTTTGGAATATATTTACTTATAAAATTATATCATGACTTGGCTTCTCTGAAAAACAGAAACCTGCAACAGTTCAGTATTTTTTCTCATATCTAAGATTTGATTTAGTAACATGTTTAGCTCATTGGAGTTTATTGAGACAGCTGGGCTATGAACACATCTTCTGATGCCAATAGACACAGACAATTTTAGTAGGAACACTACCTGTCTGGAGTTTCTCCAATTTTTTTCCTCATAATTATTCAATAAATACATGTAATATAATTTGATAAGTTTAGTGCTTTGTTATTTCATTGACTCAAACATTTTCTTTTAATTTACTATCAATTCTCTAGGGTTAAATTTATTTAGTTACATGAAATTATATTTTAAAGACAAACTTCAAGTTCATTTAAATGTTTAATCACGTGTGTGTGTGTGTGTGTGTGTGTGTGTGTGTGAATTTTATATATGACCAAGATTCTTGACACATACCAGGTCAAGTCAATGAAGCGTTTCATCGTTAACCCTGGTTAATGTGTTTTCTTTGTCCAAATGGACGCACAATTAATCCAAAACTTTTAGACAGTTACTGTGTTCCTATAGCCTGGTTTCTGGCCTCATTTCTTCTGAAGAAAAGTAGCCAGTGAGTCCCCAATATTAAAGACCTATTATCTTTCATTTCCCGGAAATAAACCATTAGTGTAGTGCCTAAATTCATCATCATGTACAAATACGTCCTTACTAACGTGACTACAATATTCATATAAATAAGAGTAGACATAAGTGTCCAGGAGAAAATAAATATTCTTGGAATGCATCTGACAAACACAGTCCTATGAAACAACTCCATGGTTCCCCAGTAAAAGAACCTACCCATTTTTCATTTCCTCAGAAGGGAATGAAAAATCCATTTCTGCACATATTCAATAACAGATGTGGAGCCCAGGAAAATTCACAGCTTTCAACCTTTCCGGCTAACAAGTTACCAGTGCACTTTCCAGTTTCAAATGGAGGACAGCTTTGAAAGGGAGAGAATGCCACAGAAAGGAAGCAGTCCACAGCGATGTGTGCTGCAGTGGGGAGAAGGTCAGAGATTTAATTTCAATCCTTCGTGCTGGCATATGGAATGGAGAAAGGATAACTATCCCCGACCCCCGCATACACATGATTTTTGAACCTCAGATTCCATAAAAGCCCCAGATGATGAAATTTTTTTCCCAAGCTTATATCAGCAGCTCACTGTTCAGCCACCAGCATCAAAGAAACCCCTAAATGTAACCTTACTGGTGTGTCCATATCACAAAGATACAAAGTCCAGTGAGCACTGGTACAAAGCTCAGTTTTGAGGGTCATTGTAATAATAAAAAGATAAATAATCAATAGTCATCTTTTTTTATTTTAAAGAGAAGAAAACACTAAAAACAATGATACAAATTTCAAACCAAGAAAGGAGACCAACCATGGTTAGTACATCACTTACTGTTGTCTTCAAAGTAGTTGCTCAAATTAGAGGATGTAAGCATGAAAAATTGATCAAACAATAAAGTGCAAACCTTTCTTTTCAGTGAACTAATAGAACTTAGTAGTATACTATCTTAGCTATCATATACATTTTTTCCTTTTCCCTTCCTTCTTTCTCCTTTCCCCCATCCCACTTTCTCTTTCCTTTTGAACAGTTTCTTTCCGCCTTGACTGTACTATATTTGACCTCATTCCTCACTTTATCGTGTCCCCTACCAATCTTAACACCCCTCCCCCACAAAAGTGTAAAATTACTCCACTAAGGGAAAATCACTACATACAAGTATATGGTTTATGTTTGATTTTGTTATATAACTGTAGAGTTTGCTCCTGTGGTTGGAAGTAGCAGGTTAATGGTTACCATAGTTTGTCAGAAGTTAAGTTGTACTTGAAATCATTGTTATTACTAACTGTATTGCTTTAACCATAAAATTGTATCTGTTATACTCAGTTTCTCTCCCCTGCATGATAACTCTGTGATTGTACAGGGTCATAATCACCACCACAATCCAGTACCAAAAGATTGGGTACTGAACCAAATAGTAACTTTGCAACCTTTAAAACTTGGCGTAGGTAGGTTCTTGGGATAGCAATGAAGAACCACCTACATCTAGAGTATATCACTGAAGAACACACATCTAGGAAATCCTCAGTACTAGTGAGAATGCTTTCATAAGAAATCGCCAAATACCAACATAGAAAACAAAATAAAACAAAACAGAGAAAATAGAAGACGACAAGATGCAGAAGTAAAATGTAGCCACAGACCCCTGGCCCACCGAGGACGAGCCGGAGCACAATGAGATAGATGAAATGGGAAGTCAGCGCTGGAACTTTCCAAAATGATAACAATAGGAATTAAAAAAAAAAGTGGAAAAGGTTATAGAGAAAATAATATTTCAGGTACAAAGAGAAATAATGCTTAAAATTAAAGAGATTAAAGAAGATACAGATGAAACAATACACCATCATTTTCACTAATTTACTGGGAATATTGGTGAGAGACAAAGAAAATATTACCATTATACCCGCAGTGCTGTCTTTGTATATTCATTTTGGTTCCAACCTCTTTGAGTTTGTTTTACATTTCTATGTACTGGACTATCACATGAAATTCAGTGAATTTCGTTAGGTTATTTTCTCTGGGGTTCTAATTTAGGCTCTATAGGGCACCTCAGATGTGCCATATTGAATAATTTTGAAAGAAATGGATAGCAAGAAAAATCCATTTGAACTGTTTGAGTTTCTGTTCTGGTTCAGCAAAGACAAATGAACACAAGAAAAATGGTGCGGTTTAAATAGCCATGTAGAGGAGAAAGGGCAAAGTACTAGGTGGCCCAGATGAATGTGATGTTAATAAACTACACATATATAAACTTGTGTTACTATTTTGCATGGGATAGTACTAGTGCCATATTTATTCTTAAGGGTGAAGTATCTTACAAGTCTTCAGATATGAACAAAGATTTATTATGTGCTAGGTTCAGTTCTATCCACTTTTCACTGCAATTGTTGCCGAGTATGACAAATGGAAAGATGCTGTCATTCTTCATATTTTCTTCTCAGAGATTAAGTCCTTGATTCCAATAAATAATTCATCTATCTTCCCTTGTGATTAAAAGCTGAAATACATGCTTGTGATCAGTGGAGTGCATCATACAAATCAGATTCCCAAACATGAAATTCTGCCTGTGATGCTTAGATTAAGAATGCAGAATCAGGATACCCAGGCAGCATTGGCTGACATGATGAAGAGTTCATCATCAGATTGCTTTGTCCCATAGTCCCTTAGGATAAAGAAAAGCTTTAAGTTCAAACATTTATTTATCGCTTTTGTTACACTACAGGCTTGTTGAACTTCTGATAATTATATCATAGCTAAGACTGTCATTCAGACAGCATAAATACATTCCACCTATGCCCTGAACCAAATCATGTATGGTTAGCATTAAACCACTCAAGGCAAATTAAGCATGGTTTTGCAAACTGTATATTTCTAATTTATACAAAGAACACAAGTAATCTACCAAAAAAAGTGAGTGTAAAGAACATGAATACTTCATTTCTTCTGCTCAATGTTTTTGGTCCAAAATTTAGCTCAAGTTCTAAAGAGTATTTGTTGTTGATTGTATAAGCTAATGTGAGAGTTCAGTGTAGCACTCTTGTTTATACACATGCTTTATCCAATACACAGGTTAAAGGTGGAGTCCATGTGAGATTGAAGAACACCTTTGACAGCTTTATATTCAAATATGTTATTTACATGCCACTATTTGATGCAGAAATCATACTATGTACAAAGCTGTAATTTTTAGAAGGCTTAGGTAATCAAGAATTGTGCTACTTCCCATGAATTTCCTCATGCATCTGATCTCACAAGCATTCTCTGAAGTACTTAATACAAATTTCATTTTGTAGGTGAGAAAACTTGGACATAAAAATATTAATAAGTGAGTCACCACCAGCGAGCTTCCCAGGGAACTTAGACTGATGCTCTGTGCTCTACCGACATCATGAATCATGTCTGAGTTCAGGGCACCATTAACCAGCCACTGAGGGAACTCAGGCTGGCATCCCATTCCCCATGGTTATTGAGGGTTGTACGTTAGCCCAGGTCGCCATCAGCCAGACTCCTGGGGAATTCAGACTGACACCCCACACTCTGCAGACATTGTGAGTCATGCCTGAGTTCAGGGCACCATTAGCCAGCTGCTGGGGGATCTAAGACTGGTACCCCATGTTCCATGGTTATTGTGGGCCACAAGTTAGTCCCAGTCACCTCAGCCAGCTGCCTGGGAACTCACACCAAGGCTCTGTGCTCTGCAGACATTGTGAGTTATGCATGAGGTCAGGGCACCATCAGTCAGCTCCTTGGGGAACTCAGACTGGCACGCTGAGCTCTGCAGTCATTGTGGGTCACAAGTGAGTCCTAGGTGCCATCAGCCAGCTGTCTGGGGAACTAGAACCTGTGCCTCATGCCCCACAGACATTGTGGATCATGCCTGAGTCCCCTGGCATCCTTAATCTACTGCCTGGGGATCTCAGACAGGTGCTCTATGTCCCACTGACATTGTGGGTTGTTCTCAAGGTGCTGAAGAGACAGATATGCCACATCAGCTTCCTGAGAACTTCAATCTGGCATCCCATGTAATACCAACATTGTGGGTCAGCCTGAGGCCCAGGCATCCTCAGTCAACTGCCTGGGGACCAGGTTCTGAAGGCCAGCACTCCATTGCCATCAGGGCTTTCACCTGAGCCGTGCATTCCATTAAATGCCTGGGGATCTTGGACCTGATGGGACACCTCCTGCTGCCATCATAGGGCATGCTTGACAACCAGGAAATCTAGGGGCCCTAGAGACCTTCCAGAGAACTACCCTGGAAGGATGTAGCCCAGAACTTTGCCTCCAACATCCAAAATGACAAGATCAAGAACCAAAATGCAATCTCAGAACTCCACCCCAACCAGAACAAGTCCAGAAGATAACAGCATAGGGAAACTCAGAAGTCACACACCTGGAATCTCTGAAATGATCACAACTGAAGTAAAGAAACAACTCCATAAGACCAAAAAAGAAATCAGATCAGAAATAATCTCTCAGGTAAAAAGTGAAATTACCATAATGAAAGAATTGCTCAGCACATCTAAACAAGACATATGTAAACAAATAGACACGCATAGAAAAATAATGGAAACTAAATGAACAATATAGGAAAGAACTAGAATACATGAAATAGATTCATGCAGATATCCAGGAAAGTAAAACTTCCATCAAAAGCTGGCAAAACCACTTGAATGAAGCTGAAGATAGACTTTCAGATCTTGAAGACAGCATTGCAGCTAACGATCATGAAAGGAAAGATCTCTTAAATATTATAAGGAGCCAGGAAATAACAATTCGACAGCTACAAGACAACGTAAAGAGAAACAATGTAAGAGTGATAGGTGAAAAGGAAATAGCATGAGTCAACACAAATAACATAAGACTATTTGCAGAAAGAATAGCAGAAAATTTCCCAAGTATGGCAATAGAATCTGGCAATAGAATTCCCTACAGGTAAGTGAGGTATATAGAAGTCCAACTAGTCATAACCAAAATAAAACTACACTCAGGTATCTAATCAAGATCCCAGAAATCCAGCAAAAAGGATAGAATATTAAAAAGCTGTTAGAAAAAAGAAACAGGTCATCTATAAAGAGGAGCCCATCAGAATCACGGCAGATTTCTCAACACAAACCATCAAATCAAGAAGAGCATGGAGTGAAGTATTCCAGGTCCTAAAACAGAACAACTTCCAACCCAGACTGTTGTATCCTGCAAAACTATCCTTTAAATTGAATGTAGAAATAAGATACTTCAGCACAGAACTGGAGAACTTCATGAGCACCAATAAATATTAGTAAGTAACTTAAAATAACAATGAGATATTGCTACATCCTATGATGATAGCCAATATCCAGAACTCTGGCAAACAAACACTGCCAAGGATATCAAACGGCAGGACATCTCATGCCTGACAGGAATGCAAAGGGAATAGCCACCTTGGAACAGTGTGGTAGTTTTCTACAAAACCAAACCATGCAATCCAACAGTTTTACTCTTTGTTGCCCACCTAGAAGAAAAATTATACTCACACAAAGACCTACACACATACTTAGAGAGAAAATTTACCCTTAATTATAAAAACTTGGAAGCAACCAAGTTTTCAGTAGGCAGATAGGTAAATACACTGTGGTGCAGTTGATTAAGGAAGTGTTAATGTTAAAAGGAAATGACCTATCAAGCCCTAATAGGACAGGGAGGAACATTAAAAATTGTATACAACACTAAGTGAAAGAAAATATTTTGAAAAGTCTACACATTCTACCATTACAATTAGATGACATTATGTAAAAGGAAAAAAACTATAGAGATGAGGAAAAGAACTACATAAGATAGTTGAGTAGGGTAGGGAAGAGGGAGGAATAGCTGGACCAAGAGGATACTTAGAACAGTGAAAATGCTCAATATGAAGTATAATGTAGTGTGCGGTTTTAGTATATGATTGGCTGCCTCCATGCAGAAAGTTCATGGTACAAGGTTGTAAAGAAGTAAAGCTGCTCAGTTCATGGTAACAGGGAAGAGCACCAGAGAGGGATGAAAGAAGGACCATACATATTGCTCAAAGCTAGGACTGCATGACCTACCAAGCATATCCAAGGAGAATGGTTTACTAATCTGCTAAGTATTTCTTAATCCAATGAAGTTACTGTATCAGGATTAATGGTTATAAGACTATCGTGAAATAGGAAAATTTAAAAAATGTACTTTAGAAGGAAGGTTATGATCACATAAGAAAAGTCTAATATGAAATCAACAATGGTAAGTAAAAATAACTGTAAGTCAGTGAATACATCTGTCAACATAGATATACATAAAATAATTATGACATATAATATGTAGAATTATCAAAATAAAATAAAATACCAGATAAAATCACAATCACTTATGAAATGGATTATTTGAATTAATGCCAAGTTACTTATTCTAAAAAAAGAAGAGGAAGCTATAGATTACTGTTAGAATTAGATATACATATTAATTTTATTGTATGTTTGTGATACATATTTACATTTTCTGCAGAGTTGTACATATATATGTGTGTGTATACATATATATGTATGTATAATATATAATGATCATATATATATATATATAATGATCATTTTTATTACCTTTTTACTTCCACTTCAGCTTCTCTCGCCTGTTCCTGATCCCCTTCCGCAACTCCAAAGAGTCTTCTTAGGCATTTCCTACTATCTCTCCTTTATTTCACTCTTCAATGTATTTATATTTCAAGTTTATACAATAAGCAAAACCATGCAACATTTGACTTTCTGGGCCTAGAATTTATTAAGCCATAAAGAAGAATGACTTCAAGTTATGTGCAGGAAAATGCATGGATCTCAAGAACATAATATTTATTTATTTTTTTTGTGGTACTGGGGATCAAATCAAGAACATAATATTAAATAAAATAATTTATACATATTAAATTTCCAACATCATACTGAATGGGGAAAATCCTAAAACCTTTTCACTAAAATCAGGGAGAAGATCTCATTGTCCACTCTTACTTTTCCTACTGAACATAGTCAACCAGAGCAGGAGAAAGAAGTAAGAGAATACAAACAGGAAACAAAGAAGTCAGGTTGTCCTTATTAGCAGATTATATCATTGCATACTTAGAAGACCAAAAGACTTTTAAAGATGATAAACAAATTCATCAAAGTAGCAGAATACAAAATCAATATTTTAAAAATCAGTAGCTTTTCAATACACCGATAATTGACTAATAAGAAATAAATCAGGAAAATAGTTCCATTAACAGTAGATTCAGAAAAAAATAATGAGGAGATAAAGGCTTGTACAGTGAAAATTACAGAACACCAAAGAAAAAAATTGAACAAAACTATAAGATGGAAAGACCTCCAAATTCATGAGTTGGCAGAATCAATATTGTTAAAATGGCCATATTACCAAAAACAGCCTACAGATTCAATGCAGTCTCCTGCAAGTTTGCAATGACATACTTTGCAAAATTAGAAAAAATATGCTAAAGTTCACAAAGAAACATAAAAAACAGAGCAATTCTAAGCAAAAACATGCAAGGCTGGAGGAATCACAATACACATTTCAGATCCTAGAGCAGTGCAAAATTAGTCAGTGTTCCTGGTGCTGGGACACAGGAACTGACACCCACAATTTAAAAGATGAGTGATTTAATTTGGCTCATAGGCCTATGGATTCAGTTTAAAGTCAGCTGACTCTAAGGGAAAAATATCATGATGGATGGACGCGACAGAAAAACCTGCTAATGTCATGGCAGTGTGAAGCAGAAAGAAGGAGGAGCCAGGGAGGGAGACTGTAGCCTCCAAAGTATCCTCCCAGTGACACAGCTCTTCTATTCAGGTCCTACCTCTTAACAGCACATTCGTCTATGAGTTCAACAGTGGATCAGCCCACTGATTACTATCATCCATCCATGACATACCTCTGTATATATGAGAGTTTGGGCCCACAATCTAAACCTCTACAGTTGCATCTTATCCCTGACCCCAAAGGGCTCAAGTCCATCACATGATGTAAAACGAACTTATTCCATATTTAAGAGCCTTCAAGGTCTTACAAGTTTCAGCCATCTTAAAAAGTTTCAGTCAAATTCTCTCTTCAGAATTAAAGAGTTACCTGTGAGCCCACATCAACATCAAAAAGAAAGTTAAATAATTACAAACATAATTTCACTTGGTAAATATTCCCATTCCAAAAGTGAGGGATGGAGGGATAAGAAGAAATTGAGCCAGAGCAAGATGAAATCTCAGCAGGGCAAACATTAATTTCTGCACTTCCATGTCTAGCACCCAGGGGTGGTTGTGGCTAGATGTGGCCATGAAAGATTGTAGTTGTATAGTCTAAGTCTTTGGGGCAGCTCTGTTCTATGACTGCAGCTTTCCTTAGCAAGTGCTACACATTCCTACACAACTGAATTTTTAGCTTCATTCTCACAGCTTTAAATGCTGTTCTCCCAGGCTTTCCTTTGAAATCTGGGTGGATGTCTGTGTGACCCCATAACTCTTGCATTCTGCCAATATATGCAGGCCAATATATGCTATCAACTTGAGAAGTAGCCTGGCCCTCTTGGAGCACAGTACCAGAAGCCTCTGAGGGTTTATCTGACTGAGTTCAGGGAAACACTTCTCTGTGTGCCCTTGAACGAACAGGATGTCTTGGAGTTCTCTTTTCAAAGTAAAGTCTTTGAAAGTAGTTTGTCCTTTTATATAGTTGACCCCGTCATGTTGGGGTCTTGTCATTTCCTAAGATACCCTCAAGGCATCATCCCTATCCTCCTAATATAAGACACTTGACATTTTAAATACTAATCTTTTCAGCAGTGATGCTTTCCTTGGTCTTAATTTTACAGCCACTTCTTTTCTTAGACAAGCTGCAACATTTTTGCATCTTGTTTGGCTTTGCATTTTGCTCCCGATTTTCACCATAGATCTGGCTAAACACAGCTATTGGTATCCATGCCACAGTCAGAATGTGGAGCTACTTTGAAATTTTTCTGCACCAGATTAATTAACCCACCACATTTGCATTCAGCCCCATGCAAAGCCTTAGGACATGAACAAAATGTAAGAAAACCATCTGATAGAATAAAAAATGCATCATCCCTAGTTTAATATCCAATAGTGTCCTTCTTCCCAACTGAAACACCATGCGCCTGGTCTTTACTGTCCACATTCCTATTAGCTTTCTGGTCTTCTTAGTTCTTACCAATATTACCCATGAAGCACTGCTCCCATTTTAAGGCTTCCCTAAACTATCTCCACATTTTTCCATCTCTTCTTGAAAACCAGATCCAAAGGCTTCTGAACCACATGGTCAGGTATAGTCACAGTACAGTAGAATGCACACCAGTCGGGTACCAATTTCTGTATTAGTTGATTTTCCCATGGCTGTGACACAGTACTTGACCCCCAAAATTTAAAAGTAGAAATGTTTAACTTGGTTCATGTTTTACAGTACCATGGTCAGTTCGCTCCAAGGCAGAAATATCATGATAGCAAGGCATGGCACAAGAAAGCTGCTTATCTCATGGCATCAAGGAAGCAAAGAAAGCAAAGAGAAGGAGGAAGAGCAAGGTAGTGATAGGTATACAAGATGGTTAAGATAATTACACAGCTAATTTCTCTTAGTTCATTAAAAAAGTATCTGTGCTAGTATTGTCTGAACATTATTTCATACCAATATTTTTCTTTTTAGGTACCAGGAATCGAACTCAGGACCTTGTGCTTGCTAGGCAGGTGCTGTGCTGCACCTATATCTTGTACCCTGAGTAACTACTATGAAGATAACAACATGCAACATATTAATTATTGCTACTCTCCTATTAGCTGACTTAAAACTGTTTTATTTCTATTTTTCTTCTCTTTAAAATAAATATCTAAAAATCAATTAAGAATATATATAGAGAATGATGTCTGGGATAACTGTACTGCTGGTGTTTAATGGTTTATTCAAAGGAACAATTGATGCTTTATTGATTTGTTTATTTTTCTACCAATTTTGCATACTTATATCTGGTAATCTGAACAATGAATTTGAAAATAATAATACGCAACGTAACAACCATTGTTGAATTCCTATCATCTTGTTTGGTGAAACTCTGTATCATTTATAATTTTTTTGTTTTTCTTTTTTCTTTTCTTTAATGGTTTGATTAACCTTTCATGTTTACATCTGGTAATCTGACCGACTTCAATTAAGATAAAAATAAGTAATATAACAATAACTATTAATCTTTATCATTTTGTTCTGAAGTTCTGTATCATTCTAATTGTTTTTGCTTTGTTTTGTTTTTGTCTATGTTGTTGGCATTTTGCTATTGTTCTTTTTTCAATTCTCTTTAAAATAAAAAAGAATAGACCAAAGACCTAGTTAAAAGACCCAAACTTTACTAGATGATAACATAACCAAAAACACACAAATAGCCCATTCACTAACTTAGTAAATGAATGGAACAGATACTTCTCAAAAGCATAAATGACCAGTAATAAATGAAAAATGCTCAAAATCTTTACACAATAGGGAAATGCAAATAAAAATTACACTAAAATTCTGTTTCACCCCAATCAGAATGGCTATCATCAATCAATCAATTGATCAATGTTGGCCAGAATGCAAGCAAAAGGAATCCTTTTGCATTGCTAGTTGAAATATAAATCAGCACCGTGATTATGGAAATAAATATGGATATTCCCCAAAAAACTAAACATAAAACTACCACTTTGCCCTGGTATGCCACTATCTTGTATACTCAGAGACATTAACATTAGTGTACTTTAGGGATGTCTGCATACCATGTGTACCATGATTCACAGTAGCAAAGGTATAGAATCAATCCAGGTGCCCATAACTGAATGAATGGATGAAGAAAATGTGGTATATACAAACAATGGAATATTCTTGAGCCAGGGGAACAAAATTATGTCATTTGCAAGAAAATTAATGCAAGTGGAGATGATTATGTTAACAAAATAGGCCAGACTACATTTTTCCAAATGTATGGAATCTAAAGGACAAAAGAAAAAGATGGCATGAAAATATAAAGGAGGTTACTATTAGGTAAGAGACAATAAGGGGAGGAAAGCATAAACAAGGGAAACAAGGAGGATGCGTATGGTCAAATATGTTATATGTGAGTATGAAATACATTGAAAACAAATATTCTGTAAAGGTAGCAGGTGCTAGTAAAATATATTTTAAAATTTCAAGTGCAACAATCAACAACATCAAAATGAAGAAGATAACTTACAAATAAATGAAAAAATGATAAATGAAACTATTATTTAACCTCAAAATGAACAAGAGAGAAGAGAAGCCAAGAGGAAATGTACTGCAGAGAGTCTAAGGAAGATGATATAGATAGAATAAAATGAGGAATCTAAATAATTTTTATGAATTAAGCTGGTTGATTAAACAGCAAACATTTCCATTTTTGTATTTTCCTCTCTTGCTTTCAAAAGGCATATATCAAAAGAAAAGAGAAGTGAAAAATGAAGGATTAGGAATTATTTATGAGGAATATATTAACTAAAGTGGAACTATTCTTGCCTTCAGGTAAATCTAAAGCAAAAGGTATTAATACATAAACATATAACTCATTAAAAACATACATACCAATTTCAGATCTGTTGCTATCAAATAATACTGCTTCAGCACATATAAACCAAAAATTCAATAAAGTATAGGAAAAATTGATAAATTCTCCATGAATCAGATGATTATAAGTAGCTAGTAAACCAATAGGATAAAGAGATTAGCTAAGCCAGAAAAAAATTGAACCACATGATTAACAAGATGATCAATAGACTTTTATAAACCATGTACCAAACATTATACATCCTTCTTTTGTATGAAGTGATATGTATAGAAATTTCCCACAAACTAAGCCCTGAAACAACTCTTACATGTGCACGTACACACACACACACACACACACAAATACATATTCACCCACAAAGAGCAGAGCAACTAGAAAAAGGAGAGACTATGTTGTCTCAAAATAAAGCAATTAATTTAAAAATAAGAGAAAACAACTATAGATTTCCTAAAGATTTTTGTATATAATTAAATCACATACAACTTAATATTTTATACTAAAAATTTGTTAAGATACTAGATTTTAGGTGATTTTAAATATTCAGCCTTGGAAAGTGGCAAATAAGTTAATTTACTTGAGTGTAGGGGTATTTTAATGGTACATACATATCGAAACATTAAGCTGCATAGTTTAAGTATATGCATGCACACACACGAAAGGAAGATAGCAAAGTGATCAGTGAGATGATTTCATACCTGGTTATGATTAAAAGAAACAAACTTCTTAGCAAACCACCAATAAAAGTCAACTTTGTTTCCCTTTTCTAGATAATCTTCCAATGCTTTCCACAGATCACCAAGCAAGAAAAGGCGAGGGGTCCAGTCAAGGGTCCAGAAGAGACGACAAGACTAAACCAGAAGACGCTGGGATTCCAGCTGTCAGAGCGGCAATTCCATGCTTTCTCTGAGTTCACAGCCAGGGTGGTCAGCAGTGAAAGGAAGAAGCAAAAGCAGTTCACAGTCCCAGATGCATATCTGGCTGTCTCCAGTGTCTGCTTGGAAAAAAAAATGATTCTGCACCCGTTATTTACATAATACACATTAAGTACACCGTAGACTTAATCTGGAGCATGTCGCTCAGGCTCGTGGGTTGAAGGCGTGTCTCCAAGCCGGAAGTGTGATTACGAGATGGTGGAGCCATTGCGGTGGGGCCTAGGAGGACACAGGTCTTTGGAGGTAGGTCCTTGACAGGAATGTTTGGGCTGCGGAGACTCTCCTCTCTCTCTTTCCTTCTCTGCTTCTTGACCACTGCAAGGTCAGTAAATTAGTTTTCTATGTATTCCCTGCCATGATACTGTGCCTCATCATAAACCGAGAAACAATAGACCTGAGTAACCATGGACTAAACCTCTGAAACCATGAGCCCAACAAAACTCTCATCCTTAAATTGTTTCTCTAATGTGTTTTTTCATAGTAACAAAATGCTAATGCCTAAGAGTTTAGCAGGGTTATAAGATAAAGTCATGTACAAATAAGGACAGTATTTCTATAACAGTTGCCTCAGTCTGCTGATATAACAAAATATCATAGACTTGATAATTTGTAATTTTATTTCTCATAGTTCTGGAGGCTGGGGATGTTCAAGATCAAGAGGCCAGCAGATTTGGCATCCTGTAGAGACTTGCTCTCTGCTTGCAAATTATATCACATTACTATGTTCTCACAGGGTAGAGGAGTGAAAAAAGAGAGAGATTTCTAAAGCCTCTTTCAGAAAACCATGGACCCCATGCAAGAGGGAAGGGCTCTCATTACCTACACACCTCTGAGAAGCCACATCTTCTAACACCATCACCTGGCTGATTAGGCTTCAACATGATTTTGGAGGGATGTTTACATTCAGATTGCTATTCTATAGCAATAAGAATATAGAATTAGAAAATAGAAAAGTCATAACAAAGTATAACATTTATAACAGTACCTTAATGGAAAAATTATAAACATTTTAAATAATTATTAAATAAAGAGATATTATAGATCAGTGATAAGAAGATTTTATGTCAACTTTTGTCAAATTATTCTGCAAATTTAATGCAATTATAGTTAAATTATAGCAGAATAGGTCATCCACAAGAGATTGACAGTAGACAAAAGAAAAAAAACTAATACTGAAGAAATATGGAAGGAAATTTGATAGATAAGGGTGACATTATAAATCAGTAGAAAATGAAGAAATGAACTAAGTAGTGCTAACACAATTGTTTATCCACGTGATAAATGAATCAATTCTCCATGATGGAAGCAATTCCAGATAAAATAAAGGCATACACGCAGCATAGTACTTGATGCATTTTTTACAATTAGTAAAAAAGGATGCTCTATGAACTTGAAAAATATGTTAACAACTACATTTTTATTTTATAGCCTATATTAAGTACTGTATATGTGCTCTACAAAATACAAAAATAACATTTATACTAGCACTGCCCATATTAAAAAAATTAAATGGAAACAACCTATGTGTCCTACAATAGGAACATGTTATGAACAATGGTAATGTACAATAAAATATAGCACCTATAGTGAAAGTAAATATAGAAACCAACAGTCAGGATGAGCAAATTTCACAGACAGAATCAGATTATATAACCACTAAATCAAGTTCATCCAGGAAAAAAAAAAAAAAATATATATATATATATATATATATATAAAACTTACATGTGTCCTTACCCCTCTCTGTGAATATCATTATTTAAACTGAGATCACTGATGAGCCAGCCCTGCATGTGTATCATATGGTTGGAGAATCCTAGATAGCCAAGGGAAACATTAAAACAGATTTTATGGAGCATTAGGACTATAGGGGGGATGAGGAAGCCATAGATGGGAATATAGGAAAGGCAGTCTTTCTGCTACATCGTATGTGATGGGCAGATTTCTATTCTGTGATATGACAAGCTTTTAGATAGGAAATACGATGCTGTAACTTTTTAACTGATTGACCATTTTCCTCACAATTCACCATTCTTAACTTCCATGTTCTTCTACTATAAATCTCAAGAAAAATATCTTGCAAATCATTCTAAGTAGTTGAACTAGTTCCTTAAACAAATGTCTAAGAAATAGAAGTTTTCTACTCTGGTCCAATACAATGTTAAATGTATCTCACTGTCAAGTTGAGTTATAGCTTTTGGGAACTAAAAAAAGAATTCATGTAGAGATATTGGAAAACTTTCTACACAGAACTTTGCATTTTATTAACAAGTTCAATAAAATCACCTCAGCAAAATACAGTAGAGGTTTTTTTTTTTCCTTAATTCATCTTTATTGGTTTCTTCTGATTTCAGGCACCAGTATTTATGGGGCAGATATTTCCAACTGTCTCTTAAAATTTGTTCTTGGAAAATTGGTTTCTTTTATTTTATTTGCAAGATTATGCCATGAAGACGGCATTGAACAAGGATTTTCAGCACATTTCCATGCAGCATTTCTTCTCGTTCAACAAAAATTATATCCACCCAGTTGCGTCCCTGGCCTGTGATTATTATTGATGAAAATAACTCAAACTGTCACTATATTCAAGAACACATTTTGAGCAAGTATGTCTGAGGAGATTCTTACAAATTATAAGGGGTGAGCTTATGGGCAAGCAATAAGGAGTAATCATCCTAAACAACAAAGAGGGGCTTGAGAGAGAGAGAGAGACAGAGAGAAACAACACTGGTTTGTTGAAAGAGAAGAGAAGAAAAGAAGAAAATTAAAAAGGATGCCTGAGAAAAGATCTGAACCAGGTAATTAACAATAACTGCCAACAACACATCAAACAATGCTCACCATCACTGGTTATCGGGAAAATGAGTTCCTATAATGTATTCACAGCATTACAAAATGCAAAACCAAATTCTGGCAGGGGTGTGAGTGGCTAGATCTCTCATACACTGCTGGAGAAAAAGTAAAATGGTGCAACCGCCATTTTGAAAAATGCTCTGACAATTTTTCACGAAATTAAACACATGACTTGGTACAGCCATTCATAGATGTGCACCCAAGAGAACTGAAAACATGTATCCATATAAAGAGTTCTACAGTATTTTAGTCAGTTTTCCATGATGGTGATAAAATACCAATGATATTCAGTGTATAAGGAAGAAAGGTTTATTTTGGCTTATAACTTCAGTTAAGGTCCCTTAGCCTTGTTATGTTGGGTCTGTTCCAACACAGTACATGATCACAGGAATGCATGGTGGAGGACGCCTGTTCACCTAATAATAGCCAGGCAGAGAGAGACAGGATGGGGCTGGGGTTGAACTATTCCTTGAAGGGCAGCTGTGCAATGACCTAACTTCCTTCGAACAGGGCTTGACTCCTAAAGCTGACATCAGCTCACAGCAGCACTGAGCCTTTAATGTGTGGGTCTTCAGGGCAAATTGAAGCTCCAAACCACAGCACACACCAATGTTCATAGCAGTTTTATCATAAAGGTTTAGAAGTGGGAAAAGTTCATGCCACCGTAAGCCAGTGAATAATGCAATTTTAAAGTGGAACACTGCTAATTAATAAAATTAAATGAAGCTACTGGTGCCCTCAAGGTCTTGGTTACATATACAAAACAAGGAAGCTAGGCCTAGATGCAGTAGACTATACACTGCATGATTCCATTTCTATGAAACTCTAGAAAAGGCAAGGTGACGTACAAATGCATCAGGTGATCTGTAAGTGCATCTACCAGTGATTAGCAATTGCCTGAGGTCTGAGCTAAGAGGTCCTGAGTGATAACACTTGGGTAAACTTTGGGGTGCTGAGAATATCTCTGTCTTGACTGCAAATGTGTTACATAAACGTTTGCCTCTATTAAAATTCATCGGAGTTCATTCTTGAAATCAGAAAATTTTATTGACTATAAGTTATACCTCAAAAACAGAAGATTTTAAACACATATATGTGCACACACAGAAGGTATCTGGGAAGAACGATGAAGGAATTAGAAGAGAAAACGCTAATTAATCTCAGGAAGCAGGGTCAGTGACAGATATAAAACTTGCCATAGTGTTTTGGGTAAGATGGAAGGCCACGTTCTAGGTGAAGAGGAAGCCAGGCCCTTGACTATGCTGTAAACCTGAGGTCATTGCTAATGCTTTTCACCTTGCAGTTCTGATGCGCCATTTTATCCATCACTGCAATTCTCCCTGCCTTAATATATTATGATGCTGTGTTCTGCAATAATGTATTGAAATTTATTTATCAGTTCTTTAGAAAGTTTACAACTAGAACAGATAGCTAGCTAATATCTGAGATGACAGATTCAGGATTCAAAGTCATTTTGACACAAGGGAACACCGGGATGAAAGGAACAAGATAAAATTTAAAAAGAGAACTCTCTTACAGTTTTATTCAAAACTTCAATTGTATACACAGTTTTGCAATAATCTGACTTCCTTTAAGAAACACATCCATGTTTACCAAATTTGAAAGCCTTATTTTTTCACACTTCGCAGGCCTGTATCTTGTAATTTGAGCAACTATTTTGAAGGTAACAATATGCAATATAATAACCATTGTTAATTTCCTATTATCTGCTTTTTAAATTCTGTATTATTTTTATCGTTTTTCTTACTTTAAAAGAAAATCTTTTTGTAATAGGCTAAACATATATGTGTGATTTCATTTATATAAAACTCCAGAAGAATTCAGGTGAAAAAAGAAGATTGCCTGGAGAGAGATGTACAAGGGCTGTTGACTAAGTAAATGTACTGGAGACCATTTATAAACATATCTATTTGTTGCAGAGTGAATCAACCAGTCATTTGATTACTAAATATTCCATGCAACATTGGAAAGATAAATCCAGAATATTGTAAATAATAGTTTCACTGTATTCTGTACTGGTCAGATCACATCTGAAACATTGTGTCTCATTATTAATGAATAGATAATCCAGAGGATACTCAAAAAGAGAAAAATTCGATGAAAGACTCCTAAAACTACGTCAGAAGTTAGAATACTAAGTACAGAAAGTCATGACACTTCTCAAGTCCTTAAAATATTGCAAAATGCAAGAGAAAAAGAAATGGAAAGTGTACTATATTTAAAACTTAGGATCAAGGTACACAAGTTACAAAGTGGAAAGTCCTTAAAATAAAGAAATTGAGTATATCCACTTGTTCATAAGGGTGTGACTCTCCTTTGACGGACCATGTAATCTGTCTCAGGGAACGACTGAGGTAAGGATGATCAAATTACAGATGCCCTGTGGGAACCTTTCCATCAAATAAGAAGTGAGAAGAGAGGTCACTCCCTAGAGAATTGAGAAGATGACATGTAACGCAGCCGTGGTGCCTGAAACTACTGGGAAAAGGCAGAACACAAAGGCCAGGGAGAGGAACGGAAGAGTCGAGAGAAGAGACAGCACATCTAATGATGCGATGCCACGAACGTAAAAGAAATACTAGTTTAGTACACTCAACATACTCTAAGAGATCAGTGTGAGTAGAATGCAGTGCCCTTAGTAAGGAACAGCTCCAAAATTAACTTAGCAAAGTAAGAAGG